>OVBI01001595.1:0-31422 GCA_900406495.1 Sisymbrium altissimum
GAATCGCTTAATAACGCTTAAAACCGCAACCGTCCGTTTCCGCAAACTTCCACAACCGCAACCGCAGCCGCTGCGGTTAAACCAGTCAAGCCCTAAGAGTTTATATAAATGGACTGTGTGTCTATATGAATTGGCTGTGTGTCTATCCATAAAACCGAGATATTTGAAATCCAGTCTCATCTCTCATGTCGTGCTAGAGTTTATTACACAAATGGAACCAAAATGCAAATCTTATGGCTTAAGAGATATGGACATTGTATATATAAAATGATATATGAGCATTAATTGCATATCTGAATAAAATGAAAAATTAGGGGTTTACATTATTCAAAATTGATAGTGACAACCCTACGTCTGAAGTTGACTCTTGAACCACACATGTTCACAATTCACAATCCCAACAAAAGATTATAAGAGAAAACAAACAACAAAACGAGAGATACATGGGGAGTCTTGATTTGGATTAATCATTTAATTAATCAAACAAGTCAATAAACTGGTGATCATAATATATTTGTTAATTATAGGACAAAATAATATCGAGAAGCAGATACTTAGGCTGGCTTAGGGTTTTGCAACAAACTTTGTTAACCATGGTTAAGTTAAGACGATAGAGACAAGTGTGACAAAAGTCAAAGAGGAGAAGAGACAGAGTAGCGAGCGTTGTGGCACTTTGAAATACCAATTTTTCTTAAACAAACAAATGGTTTTAATAACATACTATTAAAAAAAGAAAACAAAATAAGAGGACAAGAGAATTAAAAAGAAGCACGAGGTAGACAAAGATTCGTGAGGCAAGGAAATGCCAACTCGAAGGCCTTTCTTTACGTGAAGAAACATCAATGCATGTGTCCTCTTCCATCACAAAATATTATATCTGTCATTGTCTTACTTAGTCTTCTCATTCACGTTCGTTGTCCACGTGTCCATTCTACCATTTTTGTAGAACTTTTTTCCTCAACCGAGTTCTTTTTTATTATCTCTTTTTTTTTTATATTTTATTAATCTCGAGATTTACAAACCACCGAATAAATTTCATAGCGCTTAACTTACGTAACATTTAATTTTTTTTTTACTTTATATACTATTTTTAATACTAATCCAACATTATAACAGTCTTTTTAAAATATATATTTTGATTTACAATTTTGAATTTTGTTTTTTTCCACATATATTTTTATTATTTATTTTTCAACATTTTAAATTTCATATAGTTTTTTGATTATGTTATTCTTCTCCTCTATTTTTTTCTCTTTTTAATTTTGATAATTAATTTTTAACTAATCATTGATTATATCTTGTGTTTTTATAATTTTATAATTTTAATTTTTCATTGTCAAAATTTTAATGTATTTTCTTAGATTTTAATCTTATAATCTTGTCTTTTTTCATTTTTAATAAAATAAAATTATCTTTATTAATTATATTAAAATACCAAAAACCATTAAAATATATATTAAATTATATATTATATAATATTTTATGTATTAATGATTTTTTAAAATTAAATTTAGATTTTAAATCTTTCATTTTTATGTTTTAGTGATTTTGAATAGTTAATTTTAAATTAAATAGTTATAAATAAATTATTTTTAATTATTTTTTAAAAAAATGATAAAGAGTTACTGGAGGAGAACTCCGTATTATAGATTCAACCATCTACTAACAACGAATATTTTACAATACACTGTTCGTATATTATGTTTTTATTACTAAATCCGCATAATGTCCACAACTTTTCTTCCACAGATTACTAACAACGAAAGGAACCAATGGCCTTTCAGTCGAAAGCCCAATTAAAATCCGTTATATATTAGCCGGATCCATTTTCTCTATTGTTTTGGAGAGTATTGGTTAAAATTCTGTTATTACTTACTAGTATTAGTTATTACATTTGAACCAAGTCTTTCTTCACATATATGACTTTGGCTCCGATACTAATAGTTTGACAACATATTACAAGCAACGAAGCAACTGATACTAGATATTTTGAGGATTTTGATCTTAACTTATGCATTTGCCGATATTGAACCTTCTGCCATAAAAGACGTATGAGCTCTATCAGCTGGACAAGGGCGAGAGCAAAGACATTGTCCAAGATTTTTTTTTAGGTTGCATAAGCCAGTGGCCTTTTGTCCAAATTTCGATTTGCAAGATGCATCGCAATCTTTGATGTCCATCTTGCACATCCCAATGGATGTAACGCACCCCATGTTTTCCTCAACTATAGACGTCAAATACCATTTTTCATACTTAGATAAGAACATTAGTACTTATATTACATACTTTTCAGAAAAAGTAAATACATTAATGTGCAAGATATATTAAACCTATCTCAAATGCATATATACAACGTTTGACATATATATACAAATGTCTGGAGTAACTAAAATTATCTTAGAAAATGTAAGTTTGTTCTCTAATATTTTATCGGATAAATAAAAAGATATAGATATTACCTAATGCAAACATAACAAGGTAGCTGATAGGGATCACAAGTGAAGCAATTGACTTCGCCATCTTGTTACTTATATGTGTGTATTTTTTTTGGTTTGTTTGAGATAGTAATATAATGGTTTTTTATTGCAGAAAATGCTACAAGAATTTGAATTTATAATATTATGGTGTGACCACGTTTAGAACTAAATATGCTAAACATAATATATGAGATGAGATTAAATCTGTCTCATTGAAATTTGAAATGTTGGATTGACACACACACACATCCGAAAGGGAAAAAAAAAAAGGAAAAGTACTTTTTTTTTGCTAAGCAAAAGTACTTTAAAGAACATGAGATTTTTTTTTTTTTTTAAATGAATCTAGATAACGATGAATTTAATTCTCGTATGCATTTTGAAAATTTAAGTCTTCTAAAGTCATATAAAAATCTTCATAATAAGAAGGATATCCGGTTGGATAACAGAGACTTGATGGGGCACTACACTATATATAGACCAACTAAAATGTTTCAATGGCATATATACTCATAATTTTTTCAACTAATTATCAAATAATCTAAAACTAGAAAATATGAAGAATGCATTTTCACCTGTGGTTTTCATCATCTTCTTTACCATGCTTGCTTTAAGTAACATTATTTTTCTATTCTTGTTCAAATGATTAGGCCGTCAATATTTGGGATTTTGTGACTTTTCCTCGGTCAATTGATGCATTGCATCTTAATATACCTAAATAGTCCATAAATTATATTTAAAAATGGATTTATCTCATACAATGTTTTTATTTTTTGTCATTATTAGATTTTCATTTTTTCAAATATGAATTCTTTTCATGATTTTATGACTGTTGTATTCCTCTATATATATTTTAGTTGACTTGTTTTAACAAGATATTTAATTGTGTTTTTAGTGTAGAAAATAAAAAGTAGTATATCATTTATGTAGCTTTACAGTATTATGTGCTCTTTAAATACGTCTTTTGTGTGGCTAATTGCTATAGATTCTTCCATCAATGATTTATTTTCCCTATACTTAAAAAAACTCTTTTACAGTTGCGAGTAAGGTGAAGGCAGACGCATGCAAAGACCCACTATAGGTGGTTGTCAACAATCTGATGAGCGATGCAAGGCTAAGCATGGGCCAACGGGACAAGGCAATTGCGACAGAAACCAACTATGTACGTGCAATTACACGTGCGGATCACCAAAACCTCCGCAGCCCAAACAATGCTATGGTGGCGCTGGCTTGTGCAGCAGTGCATGCAATCAAAACTGTGCGCAAAAGTATCCTGGTGGATCTGGATTTTGTGAGAGTGGCCAAACTAGATTGTGCAAAGGCCAATATCCTTGCTAGTCTTTTTGTTTTATGTTTGTTTTAAACGTTTCTGGAATAAATGAAACAAATCAAGAAAACCGAATCAGTTTTTTTCTTCTTTCATATTTTAACTTAGATGGTGGTAATAATTAATTAGTAAATTATTATTCTTATTCTAAAGCTATTCCTCTGCATGAGCATGGTTAACTTACGTGAAAAGTGAAAATTAAGCAAATATGGGTTTTAGTGGATAGACGCCGTGTTTAGCAGATAAATTTATTGAGGTTATATTGAACAAAACTGAAAACGATAAACTTATCAAATAAACAATTCTTGAATGAACTTTCTCAAAAAAAAAAACAAAAAAAAATTCTTGAATGAAGGAGAAAGTACATAGTCTATTTAATTAGCGGAGAACTGGTGAATGCCAACATATCCATACTTACCGTGACATTAACTTTTATTCGTATATGAAACATTAAGTTAAAAGATGTTTCAAGAACATATTGCGAGAAACAAAGACTCTCCTTTTTGCGTTCAACTAATAAAGACTCTAATACTTCGAAAATATAAAAAATTTCACCATCGCTGCTTATACATTCTAAAAATTGTATGGACACATTTATTTACATAATAAATGCTGAAATAATCCGCAAGAAAAGTTATTCAAATGAATATTTTGCATGCAAGCAGTCATCTAGATTGGAATGCTGCGAATTTTTGTACATCTAGTTCTAGCCTTACTTTTAGAAATACAAATACATTGCATATGTAAATTCGTTTAATCAGTATGGCTCATTCAGAAGTTTGAATTCTGTTTCAAACTTCGAGTAATATGATAACGAAGGTCAACGTACAATATATGCTTCCCAAAAATGAATAATATCAATTTAATATCATGAGGATATATATTAAATTCTCAAAAAACTTTGACTATTGGTAAAAAAGAACTTTGACTATTGGTAAAAGAAAATCTTTGACTAAATAAATGAGGGTTTATTGGATATTTCAGTGATACACTCAATAATGTAATGATATTTCGGCAAATACATTTGGGAGCATTACACTATATATAGACCGACTAAATATTCTAATGATATAAACGCTGTCACAATCAATTCGCAAAGAAAAAGCTAAAAGAATGAAGAAGGCACACTCACTTGTGGTTTTCATCATCTTCTCTATCATGCTTGCTTCCGGTATCGGCATTCTTTCTTTTATCTTGTTCAATTAATTAGCCTGCTAAATATGTGAAACTTTCATGCATTTATTCGTTATTGTTTTGGTGCTTTAATTTACGCACTAACTAGTACTTATTCCTCGAGGAAATGATGCAGAACAAAATGCACCGCATAATAAATTAGTTTACGTTTGTTTATCTTCAAATATTTTATTCATAGTATAAAAATATAACGTAAGATAATCTTGTGGACTTTGATCCAATTGTATATTTCTACAACAAATTTTCTATTTAAGAACTACCTTATTTAATCTAAATTAACAGAAATAGTATTTATTTTAGGTGAAGGGGGGGGGGGGGGGGGATGAGAATATGTTTTACGATCTGTTAATTTTCTTAGAATCAACTGATAATATATAAAAGAAATCAATCATGCATATTCTTTTACAGTTGAAAACAAGGTGAATGCCAATATATGCCAGGAGCCTCTAGGTAATTGTAATCAATGTGATGGGAGATGCAAAGCCAAACACGGACCAACGGCCCAAGGTAGTTGCGATGGATTCCAATTATGCACGTGCAATTACACATGTGGACCGCCTCCACCATCTCCGCCAGCCAAACAATGCTATGGTGGAGCTGGCCTTTGCAATACTAAATGTGGAAATCAGTGTTGTAATCAAAGCTGTGCGCAAAAGTACCGTGGTGGAGTTGGATTTTGTGACAGTCTTGGCCATAATTTTCTGTGTAAATGCCAATATTCGTGTTAATTTTTTTCTTTAATATCTTTGATATAAATAAAACCGATTCATAATTTTTGTTTTCATGTTTTAATTTAGGTGGTTTTTTTTTTTGTCATTTTTTGTTATATATCAAAGTATTCTATGGAACTGAACACTACAGAAATCATACAATAAAACCAACACGATTCAAAATACCAACAAGTAAGCCGACTGTTACATGAAAAGGCACTAGAGATAAAGCCCACAAAATCGGGAAACTTATAATTGCACAAATTAGAACCCTATAAAAAGAAAACGAAAACCAAGGAAAAACAAATAAAAACTCTAACCCTGAGCCGACGACCGGAGACACTCCCAACAAATCTTCAACGAAACGGACTACGTCGCAGCTAAACCGAAGAACAAGCTCAACGAAAAGCGCTAAACCAAAACACTCCACCAAAAAACCGGAGAGATGCAGCAAGAGCTAAACCTACAGCAACCACGTAGCAACAACACAAGAGGACGAAAGGGCAGTCCGAGGACAAGCAAAGGACCAACACCAACTTCTTTATCGAAAATCCTGAAAAGTTTCAGATGATAAAGACTCTAAGAGAGATAACTTTGAACAACGACCGAGAAAACGCTAGAAAGGACCAACCACTCTTATACATGGACACTTGCGTACCAGTCTGAATGATCTACAGATAACAGACTGGCCACCTCCTCACGAGAGAAGATCAGCTGGCCAAGAACACTGCATCGTCTTTAAAAATCCCTCCAAACCTGGGACAGATATCCGAAAAAAACAAATAGATGCCTCCGCAGCATAATAATATCAAAAGAACGAACCCAACGAAGCTTAGCACACTTCAAACCGTTCACAGAACACAAATCTAAAGAAGAGCAGAAGAGCCAAAGGTCAATAACAATGTTTAACCGCATTCAATCACAGGAATAAACCAACTTAAGATATGAACACCCCAGCTTCACAACTAAAACTAATTGTAGATAACTCAGCACCGTAACTCCCATAAGAACCGGACGTTCCAATTGTAAAGCCATCAACTCACATAAAAACTAAACTAGCCAAAGAAAAAACAACAAGAGGATAAACCGATCAATTACCACTGAAACTGATTGAAAAACAATCTAAACCATCACTCACAAGTTATATTTTCCCGGTAAAATCGTAAAATTAATTTTTTTTTGCCAAATTTAAAGAATTAAGTTTTTCCGCTATAACCGCAAAATTACAGTTCTCACTAAAACCGCAAAATCACATTTTCTTTCAAAAATATTAAATTATGTTTTCTGCCAAAATTAAAAAAAAAAAAATTCTTTTGCTAAAAACTCAAAATTGTGTTTTCATAAAAACCGCAAAATTATATTTTTTTCATCAAAATCATCAAAACCATAAAATTTATGTTTTCTCTCTAAAATTTTAAAATTACATTTTCATATTAAAACCAAAAATCAAGTTTTTTTAGCATCCTAAAAATCATGTTTTCTGCCAAAATAAAAAAATCATGTTTTCTTCCAAAACCAAAAATCACATTATGTGCAAAAAGTAAAAATTACATTTTTTGCCAAAACAAAAAAAATCTTGTTTTCTATAAAAAAACCGCAATATAATATTTTCTTAGCCAAATTGTAAAATCATGTTTTACTTCAAAACCCCAAAATCATATTTGTTTAAAATTAGAAAACTGGCACTAAAATATAAAAAATGATAAAAGTGTAACAAATATGATTTGATTAAAAAAAAAATTAGAAAACTGGCACTAAAATATAAAAAAATGATAAAAGTGTAACAAATATGATTTGATTAAAAACATTTATATTTTAGTTATTTTTTAGTAAAATATATAGAATGCATATACAAATTCAGAAACATACACTAAATAAACACAACCACAAATAAGCACAACCACCACCAGCTAATCCATCCAGATGCAAATCTAAAATAAATTAACAAATAACACGTATGTGCATCATCTAGGTGAGATCGAGTGGGTGAGCAGCGGAACATGCTTTTAATGGTATAAAACAGAATTTGGTTGAGTGTGATACTCAATCCTAATTTTAAATGATGTGTTTGTCATTTTTTGTGTGTGTATTTTTATTGATATATTATGTTAATATGAATTAGTAAACTTAAGTTGCTACTGTACATTATTATTTCAAATATCTATGCTCTATGTTGTTATTCCTCGCTTTTATTTAAAGATACTATTGCTGTAATCTCAAAGGTATTTTCCCTCGTCATTGTTGGTGTTGATTTCAATTATTTTATGCTTTTCCTAGTCTGCCTGTTTTATACTATATCCTATCAGTATTTTTACTGAAAATCTTGGTTCAGCCAGACATTTTATGGAATTACCTTACATGCATTCTAAAATAAGACGGCTTGTATAAATTGTGCACAACGGAGGATCCGGCGAGCAAAGAGGCTACAACGACGACGGTTGACTACGCTAGAGACGGAGTTCCCGTCGGCTTCCTCCCCCCAAATTTTGTGTTCATATTTTTCTCTTCTTTGAACAACTGCGACCGTACACTATAGTACCACAAGAAAGGGAACACAAACCCCAGGATAAAGCTGTCAAAGCAGATATAGCAGGTAACTGGTTCATTAGCCATCCCGCCGGTTCTGTCAACTGGTTCAAACCTTTTCTCCATTTTCAGCTAATTTGATGAGGAGGCAAGGGTGTTTGGGCTGACAACTGATTAAGAGGTAGATGAAGAGGCCAAGATTTGTGTGAGATTGGGGGTCGTTGGGTGAGTTTTATTTATAGGGTAAGGACATGAGACGGCGAGTGGGAGGTTTTACCATCGAGACGTAATGGGTATTGAAGATATGAGTTAACATGAAGCGGAAGCACAGGACACGACGGCTGTTACGAAGGTCAGCAGTCATTCCATCGACTGCGAGAAGTGAAGCCCGCGGATAAATTTCATCGACTCTGAGAAGAAGATTAATGTACGATCGATGGAGATTAAGAAAAGGGTCTCTGAAAGAGACCGATAGACCTATATAACATTATGGGCTGTTTATTAAGTAGATTATTCAAAAGTTACTATGCATATTCATTTTTCATTTTCATTTTCGTTTTGAAAGATATATAAGATCCATTTTTCATACGAAATACATTATTTTAGTTCTAAGCCATAGAACCAACATCCAACTATATAACTAGGTCTGATCGGAAATATTGTTTAAAAACATTACAAAAGATCGTAGCATCGATGATTTTACATAGTTTTGAATTATAATTTCTACTTATACATATTGAAGAATTTGAGATTTCAAAGGTATGTCATAAATCATATATTAATTTTATCGTTCGGACAAGGATAAGCGCAAATACATCTTCCATAACCACCGTCACGGTCACAGTAGCCACGTGCATTTATTCCAAATCTAACCCTGCATGCCCCACCGCAGTCGGGAATATAACGGCATGTACCAATAACATCGATGCAACCCAAATTATGTTCAACTATATTAAACAAAATCATTTTTTGTATATTTAGATATGATTACAAAAATAATATCTGTGTACATATTAAAATTAGAAGATTTATGATATATAAAGGAATAAAAGCAAAACCAATTAGAGTAAATAATCTGTAAAAAATATAAATAAACTTTTAAGGTAAATGTATACCGAAGACTGACATCACAAGGAATATGATGGGGAAAACCAACAAAGAAGCTGTCTTAGCCATAATTGTTTTTTTCTTTGCTCTCTTAATATGAATTGTTAACAGAGTGGTTTAAGTTGTAGATCTGAAAAGTCGGGAGACAACTAAAAGAAGATTTATAGCACAAGATGAGTAAGTTTCGCATCTACATTGATTACCATTACATATATGTTTAACAAAAATTGTTTGACTGAAGACTTACGAATATGGAAATATGAAAATTTGAAGACTACTAAAAGGAGATTTATAGAATTATGGGTAAGCAAGTTTGGATAACACAACTATATCTTATCATATTGATGAAGTCCAACACCTCATAATAACTTGATAATGTGGCTAATTATAATTTACTGGATTACGACATATGTCAAATTATAATTATATCTTGACACAAGTTAATTTCAGCCCAAAAAAAAACCCATGTTAATTTAATTTAATAACGTTTGAGACACAGTAATATTTACAAAATTTTGATTTTTTAGGTTAATATTGATTATATATATAATTTTTTTTAAGAAACACCGCTTCCCAATTTGTCAATTTGTTTTAACAAATATAAAAGCACTGGCACAAACTAACAGTACCAAGGGTGATACAAGAGCCACCTCCAACTTTAAACTTTTGTCCATAGTTCGTATTACAACAATTTATGGGACACGTTTCACTACAAAAACCAACCCCACCAGTGCAAATTTTGGGTGGAGGCGGTGGTTTACATTAGCAGTAGAAAGTGTACAGAAGCATTCCAACAAAGATTTGACGCGTTTTATGGCCAATGTTTATCCTTGCATTTCTGGTTGCAATTTTTGCAAGTGCTTAATCAATCGCTGCATGCCTACATGTGTTTACTAAATGTGAGAAAAATGTGATCACATATTTAAGAACATTTGAAACTGTAGAAAAATTGTCAGATAAATAAAATTAAAATAACAATTGAGATATATAATAATACCTGAGGCTGATATGATAAATAAGCTAACAAGTACTACAAATGGAAGTTATCATCTTCATTTTTTCTTGTTTTTTGGTTTTGTTTTCTTAACTTATTTTTGCTGAGATACTTATTAGGGTTTTGTGGGGACATTTGTTTATCTAATTAAAAGTAAGATGAAGAATCCAACTTAAAGAGTTCAACTGATTTTTTGTTGTTGTAGTAAGAGAGTTAATTTTCTATCCAAAAATAATTTTAATATGATGACATTTTCAATACAAATTTACTTGCGAGAAGGCAGAAACTGTATGACCAATAAAGATACATCCATAGAATATTTATTTTCGGTCAAAAGAGACATTGTCTTATGTGTGAGAGAAATAACTTTTTAACATCACTCCTATATATAGATAGATATCCTCTAAAAAGAGTAATTGTTAATAGAGGAGTCAAACAGAAAAAAAAAAAATAGAGAAAGATCAGAAGGAGCATCTTGCAAACGTTTTCTCTCTATCTCTTTTTGTCAATGCAAATCATTTATTCATCATGAAGCTTTTTCTTTTTACTTGTTTGATGTTGGGTGCAGAAGGGAAAACATCCCGAAACCAAAATGAAATCAATTATAGTTTTTTTTTCCTTCAAGTGCAATTACATTATGTTCAAACATCAATTCTACTTTTTTTATAAAAAAAAAATACATCCAAAACCAGCTCAAAATAGTAAACCGGCTCTAGCAAGGATATTAACAGAGACGAATAGTACAAAATATAAGAGAATAGCAAATTCCACGTCCACCTTTACACCCTTTTTGTGTGTGCAGTTCATCTCGCAATATCTGTCTTGACATTATCCAGTGCATAGAGTACTTCTACTGTTGCAATTTTTTGGCAGATGCGATAAGACGGTGAAGGAAGTGATTAACATTGGTAATCACAAGTGCACAATGGCAGACCCAACACTGGTTGTAGCGACTTTGGCTAAATAGTCCGTGTTTTGTTTTGCATTTGTGGTGTGTGGACCATCTTTATACATGTAGTCTTGCGCCTAAATCAAAACTGTAACACTATATAGTTTTAAATTTAGAATCCATCAAAAACATTGTACAAAAAATTGGGATTTTAGCTATAACCACATAGCTATAAGAAAGAGAATTTGCACTCTATAACAAAGATAAAAAAATCATAATTAATTATCTAACCAATTCCACTTCTTTTCTCTCCTTCACTCTTCTCTATTTCTCTCTAATCTTTTACTAGATTTTTAAATATATATATGTATATATATTGGTTATTTGACAAATTTCCCCTATAAGAAATTAACAAACTAACTAGCAAAAAAATAAGGTATAACATGTATTTCATTTTAACATGTCAAAATAAATAAGTAAGAGAACATTTGACCAGTCGATCTTGTGAAAAACCTACGCGTTTGCGGTCTTTAAAACTGTAAGCCCAGTACCCTACAAGAAACTCTCCTCGTCCTTCCTTTGAATTTTGATCAATCAATAATAATTTTATAATCGCGTTGAGAAATCAAAGGTGTACTCACAAAAAATATACAAGAGAAGTATCTTTATTTATTATCTTAGTAAATGGAGGACTCGCCAGCTAAAAAAACAAAGAGAAATACCAGAACAAATATCTTGCAGAACTTTTATGGGCTCTGTATTTTTTTCCAATGCAAATAATTTATATGTGATAGTTAGTTTAGTTTTTTTTTTTTACTTGTTTTTCATGTTTGCTGCGTAAGGAAACAAGTCATCCCCAAATCAAAATTAAAATCAATTACGTGCAACTTTTTTTATTATGTTAAGATCGATTCTAAAGTTTTTTTTTTAAAAAGTACAAAACCAATCTCGTATAAAAATCAAAATTAGTAACCATCCCTTGCAAGGGTACTGACACTGACAGAGACGAGTGGTACCAACAGAATTACAAATTCCACGTCCACCTTTTTGCATTTTTGCGCAGTTCATGTCACAACATTTGTCTGGACACTGTACAGTAAAAAATGTGATATTCATTGTTTCCTTCTTTACCGTTCAAATTTTTTTCTTTTTTTTTAAATTTTTTTTCTGCAGTTTTCATTGTTCTATGTACTAATAGATTTCTTTTTTAATTGAAACTCTTATAATTCTGGGCCACAGGCCATTGCTGCATCTTGCTTAGTCAAAGACCGATCATTTATATGGAAGAGAGTTGTTAGTATTTTTTCTGAGCCGTTTTTTTCTTTAATTAGTTGTTTCAAAGCCTATGATAGGCTTGAATGGGATTTTATCAGAAACGTGCTTACAAAACTTGGTTTTCATGAGATTTGGATTACCTGGATGCTCCAATGTATCACTACCGTTTCTTACTCTTTCCTGATAAATGACTCGGTGTTAGGCTCAGTCAAACCCCAACGTGGAATTCGCCAAGGAGATCCGCTATCCCCTTATGTCTTCATCCTCTGTGGAGAGGTTCTCTCAGGTCTTTGCAAAGCCGCAGAACGAAATGGAAGCCTCCAAGGAATCAGAATCTCCAGGAATAGCCCACGTGTGAATCATCTCCTGTTCGCCGATGATACCATGTTCTTTTGCCACTCAAACGCTCAAGCCTACTCCACGTTAAAAGACATTCTCCTCAAGTATGAACTGGCTTCAGGTCAACGAATAAATACATCAAAATCATCAATTACCTTCTCAAGCAAGACACCACATGAAACTCGGGAGTCAGCAAAGAATATCCTGGGAATCTCGAAAGAAGGAGGCAATGGAAAATATCTGGGTCTACCTGAACATTTCGGAAAGAGGAAGAAAGACTTATTTACCTCAATCGTCGACAGAGTTCGACAGAGAGCCGTATGCCTCTCTACTCGCTTCCTCTCCAAGGCCGGCAAGATGACAATGATAAAGTCAGTGCTTCAAGCAATACCAACGTACTTCATGTCATGCTTCCAACTACCTGTGAGTCTCTGTAAACGCATACAATCAACACTCACCAGATTTTGGTGGGATTCAATCCCGGACAATAGAAAAATGTCATGGGTCTCATGGAATACAATGACAAAGCCAAAGGGTGAAGGAGGTCTAGGTTTTCGTGATATACAATTATTTAACCACTCTCTATTGGCAAAGATAGCATGGAGACTCCTAACCAATCCAAACAGTCTCCTCGCAAAGACTCTACTTGGCAAATATTGCCATAGCTCTTTTTTCTTAGACATCTCAGCTAGTCCCTCCTCATCTCACGGTTGGAAGGGAATCATTGTTGGGAAAAATCTTATTAAAGATAATCTAAGTCTAGCTATTGGCAATGGCTCAAACACTAAGATCTGGAAAGACTCTTGGATATCGCTGGACTCACATATCAAACCTTTTGGACCCATAAATGAAGAGCATCTGGATCTACGGGTAGCAGACCTACTAACAAATGACCTCAAAGGGTGGAATAAACAAAGGGTGGAAGAAATTTTACCTTTACAAAGCGAAGAGATCCTGTGTATAAGACCAAGTACACTGGGAAAGGAGGACACTTACTGGTGGCAACCAAAAACAGATGGCACATATTCAGTGAAGTCTGGTTATCACACAGCTATTCTACAGCTGAATCCTCCCATTGAATCTGCATCGCACCCAGGACCAACAATTAATTGGCACAGAGACGTCTGGGGAGGACACTTTTCACCGAAACTTAAACTTTTCTTGTGGCGGATCCTACATAATGCCTTGCCTCTTGGCTCAGTGCTAAACTCTCGGCGAATCACTGCAGAGACAAACTGTAGAAGATGTGGTGAAGTGGAAACGATAACACACCTCTTCCTCCACTGTAATTTCGCGAACCAAGTGTGGAGCAATGCTCCTCTCTCATCACCCTTCGACACAGGGAACCTTCCGAACTTTATAACAGCTCTACAGAAGGCTAGACATCTCCTTTGTCTCCCACCGAGTGGCATCTCTGATAATATCTTCCCGTGGCTGTGTTGGTCGATTTGGTACGCACGAAACCTTCTGATCTTTGAAAACCGAACCATCTCTCACACGGAAGTGGTTTCCATGGCAATCAGGAGCGCCCGCGAGTGGATCCAAGCCCAAGTCAACACCGATCACAACCTCAACCAGCGAATCTCAGCGAGCATACATCAATCACAAATCCTTCCCCTTCAGAGCATCATCGTCTTCACGGATGCGGCATGGCAGGAATCATCCAAATGCGCAGGCCTAGCTTGGATTTTCAAGGACACGGAAGGTCGAATCCTTCTACAGGACTCCAACTCTCAGCACCATGTCTCGTCCGCACTTGTCGCGGAGGCTCTTGCCATCAAGGAAGCTCTCCAACAGGCGGTCTCTCGGAATCTTCTAATGATCCATCTCAATTCAGACTCTCAAACGCTCGTTAGAGCAATCAGGAAAGGTAGCTGCTTAAAAGACCTTTACGGGGTTCTTGCAGATATCACCGCCCTTATCTCTTCTCTTCAGTTTTTCTGTATTTCTCATATCTCTCGTTTGATCAATATCGATGCCAACTTACTGGCAAAACAGTTAACCCGTAATGGGCTGGGCTTTAGTCCCCCTAATGCATTTTTTGTTGAACAAAAAAAAAAAAGTTGTTTCAAAGAAAACACAACAAACAAAAATTATAATAACTTTTTAAAGGACTAATCAAAGATTTTACAATATTTGCGAATACTGAAGAACAACCAGATCAAAATAAGATAAACAACCCAAAAATAATTCTAGATACGCAAAGATCCACAAACACATTAAAACAGTCACAATATTTCAAATTCCAAAAAAATGCAGAGATATAGGTGAATAGTAATGTTTTATTTATAATAACACATGCTTAATAATAAATTTTTTACTGTGATCATTTGATTTTTTCTTTAAATTACTCAAATTTATTAATTGTTATATTTTTCACTAAAATTATATTTTTACCAATCAAATATAATTATGCATGGCTTATTTTGCTATAACCGCACTTCATCCACATAAAATGAAAAAAAAACAAAATACTGCAATTAAACCATACTATATTCTTAATCCACTTTTTCAATATCGCAAAGTACATTGTCATTATTTGGAGCCTAAATTTTATCAGCTCGACAAGGATAATGGCAAATATACTCTCCAGCATCATGTCCGGAGTCGCAATAATCATAAACAGTTCTCCCAAACCTCCCAAGCAATACCTTGCATGCTGTATTGCAGTCTTTCAAATCGGTCTTGCAAAACCCAATGGATATATTGCATCCAATTTTAATATTCTCAGCTATATCCAACACAAATCATTTTCAAAATTAGATAATAATATAACTATAAAATGAACATTTATAAAATGTTTTTAATAAATTTGATTTTCTCTTTTTTTTCTATAATATTTTATACCTGAAACAAACATAATGAAAAAGATGATTGATAGAACAATTGAAAGAGACTTTACCATCTTTTATTTATATATATATATCTTCCTGTCACTCGGAATACTAATAAAACTTTGAATGGAGAACGTAAATTAGACGTTGTGGATCAACCGGATCAAATGGATTAAGCGGATCACATGTGGATCAAGCGGATCAACTGGTTTAAGTGTGAATCGATCGGATTTAATAATCAAAAATATATATTTAAATAATGAAAATAGATGAAAATAACCGAAATACTGTATAAATTTATAATAATTTACTTAAAACTACTTTATTTTTATAGCTAAAAATTAGTTATTTCAAAAGTTTAATTTATAAATACATATAACATAGTTATATTTAAAATATTATTTATAAGATAAATTCAAATAAAATATACTGATTAAAGAATGATAAATTTATAAAAATATTTTAAAATTTATACAAAATTTGTATTAAGTTATTTTTATAATGAATTAAAAATGATATGCATAAATAAACTATACAAACTTGTATAATGTTATTGTGTAGACATACACAAAAAAATTTAGTCAACTGCACTATAAACAAATTAGATGGATATATATTATTTATCAAAAGAAAAATTAAATCAAAAATTAAAAACAATAGAAAGTAGAAACGTATGAAAAAAACACTTCAAATTTTCTGTGTATTAGTATACAAAGTGGTTCTTGCCTTTTTACACATAAGAAGTGAATCACTTACGGGTTAATAATATTTTAGTGTTATAATATATGAAACACATATAGGAATGCATTTAAGCAAAATTGATGTTGAATGGAAGCCACATCAACGGTTCACCATATACGAACCATATATAAACCGCACCTCCATTCATAACCTAAGATATTTGGTTATTAAAAAAAAATGATAAAATGTGAATTTATAGAATAGCCATCTCATCACCAATATTTTTAAAAATATTTTTTGTTATGCTTGGTCAATATATTATTTTGGTCAATATATTTAATTAATTTATACATTCAAAGCAATTAAACAGTTTTGTAAATACCATTTTACATTTCTATCAACTCAGTTTTCAACTTTTATTCATCTTAATTATGAAAATAATTAACCATTTAACATATAAACCATAATACCTCATAACTCATAAGTCATAACCAATTATTCTCGAATATATATAGATATATTTATATGGTCAACATGTCATTATTACCATTAGTCAGTTTAGGTCAATAGTTCTAATTAAATTTATACAATCCAAGCAAATAAAAGGTCTTGTAAAAACTACAATGAATTAAAGCCCCAGCTTTTACATTTGAGAAATAGAAAATTTTCTGTAGAAGCTAACTAAACTTCCCCATTACCAGACCAAAAAAAAAAAAAAAAGGCCAGTTTTATGGATGCTGCATCTAGAAAAAATCTGGATGAAATTTTTATAACCAACTAAGAGAAAGATAGAGAAATTAAAATTTAATTTTAAAGACAAATATATTTAGTCAATTCATATAAAGATAAAACTATCTTCACAATAAAAAATGTTATATATGAATTCTTATTTGAATTAATACTATATTTATTTATTTTTGAAGGAAGACATAACGGGTTTAGATGAGTTGGAGTTGGTATGGATCATAGTTGATATTAATAAATCTGAAAAATAGTGATTAGAATGATTGGTCATTTGACTCATTTCACTATCACTGTAACTGACTAAGCTAATAAAAAATAACGAAACGATTGGTCAGTGAAAGATTGGCATTGTTTTAGTTTTAAGAAGAAAAAAAGATTGGCATTGTCTTGAAAATGAAGTTGATGTTGTAGTACTTCATTTTTTTTTTTTATATAAAATCTGAAAGTTCCAAGTTAATGAAATTGAGGTTGTGCAAAAAAAAGAACATTTTTTTTAATTTACTTTTTCCGTTTTCGAATAGTTGTGGTTTTAACCAATTTTTTTTTGTTTTCAATAAATTACCGTTTTCAGTTTTCAATATAAAATTTATTACCAGTTTATTTTTTTAATTATTTATATTATACAACTTGATTTACTATTGGTTGGATTATGTTTAGGTAGATAATTTATAATTTTTTATATTGAAAAATTAACAAAATTAATAATTTTTTAATCTGTGTATGTAATCTTAAAATGATAACTATTCTAAAACGGAGAGAGTATATAGTTATGTCATTCAATTAGTCTGGAAGAATGGATAGAATGAAAGAGAGGAAAGCAAATAAACATAATTTATACTCCACAAAAATAGAAACAACAAATTTCTGTCATATTAATAGCGAGATTCTAAGAAACTTCATGTTCAAAATCCTTGTAGTTTGGAAGGTACACCTCGATCATTGAACACATGTCTTTTTCAGCTCGGAACTCTCGGAAAGTGTCATCCAGCTCGGTTTCCAGGAAGGGAAGGATTGGACCGAGCTGAATGCATCATGCTTTCTAGCTCGGTATCAAATAGGGAGGATGATACCGAGCTGGATGCATCATGACAGCAAGCTCAGTATACTGGTACCGAGCTGACTGCTCTATGTTGTCCAGATTGACGTTCTGTGGTAGATGCTTGGCAAGACATGCAACCAGCTCAGTATGTCAGTCAGGTCGGTATAATTAGATGCCCAAAATACCGATCTGCATGTCCTCCAAGCTTGGTTGATTGCCTTTTACTCAAAAAATCGTAATTTTCGTCGGTTTATCGGATGAATTGTTCAAAGGATGAAACGATCGGCTAAACATGCTGATGAGATGTCAGTCAGCTCGGTATCATTGGCAAGTCTTGATACCGAGCTGGCTGTACTTATTTCGTCCAGCCGATCGTCTTTCGTTCGAAGAATTGCGATTTTACCGGTTTTCCGGAAGAATCGCTCAAAGAACAAAGGAATCAGTCAAACGTGATGAAGAGATGTCAGTCAGCTCGGTATCACTAGCATGTCCTGGTACCGAGCTGGCTGACCTTGTTTCGTCCAGCCTATCGTCCTTTGTTCGTTGAATCGCGACTTCATCGGTTTATCGGAAAAACTCTGGAAAGACAGTATTTCATGCTTTCTTCGCAAAGTTATCAATGAAATGGTTCAAAATGAACTCTCTCCGAATTCATATCTAAATATGAAAACTCTTTTTCGATATTCAAATATTTTAATCGTTAATTACAAAAATGTGGATTTTGACTCCATTGCTGCATCTTGCTTAATCAAAGACCGGTTTATATGGAAGAGAGTTGTTAGTATTTTTTCTGAGCTGTTTTTTTATAACTTGTTGTTTCAAAAAAAACAAACAAACAAAAATTGTAATGATTTTTAAAGGACTAATCAAAGATTTTATAATTTTTGAGAATAACGAAGAATGACCAGATCAAAATAAGATAAACAACCCAAAAGTGATTCTAGATACGCAAGGATCCACAAAAACATTAAGACAGTCAAAATATTACAAATTCCACAAAAATGCAGAGATATAGGTGAATAGTAATGTTTTATTTGTAATAACACATGTTTAATAATAAAATTTTTGATTGTGATCATTTGATTTTTTCTTTGAATAACTCAAATTTATTAATTATTATATTTTTCACTAAAATTATATTTTTACTAATCAAATATAATTATGCATGGCTTATTTTGCTATAACCGCACTTCATCCGCATAAAATGGAAAAAAAAAACAAAATACTGCAATTAAACCATGCTATATTCTTAATCCACTTTTTCAATATGGCTAAATACATTGTCATTATTTGGAGCCTGAACTTTATCAGCTGGACAAGGATAATGGCAAATACACTGTCCAACATCATGTCCACCGGCGCAATAACCATAAACTATTCTCCCAAACTGCTCAAGCTTTTCCTTGCATGTTTTATTGCAGTCTTTCAATTGGGTCTTGCAATACCCAATGAATAAATCGCATCCAATTGTAATATTCTCAACTATATCCAACACAAACATTTTCAAATTTAGATAATAATATAACTATAATATGAAAATCGATAAAATGTTTTTAATAAATTTGATTTTGCTTTTTTATAATGTTTTATACCTGGAACAAATATAACAAGGAAGATGATTGATAGAGTAATTGAAAGAGACTTTACCATCTTTTATTTATATCTAACTTACTGTCACTTGGAATACTAATAAGATTTTTGGTTATACGTAAAAATGATAAAAATGTGAATTTATAGAATAGCCATCTAATCACCAATATTTATAAAAATATTTTTTTTGTTATGCTTGGTCAATATATCATTATTACATCTAATCAGTCAAAATTTACCTACATTATTTTTATCAATATATTTAATTAATTTTATACATTCAAAGTAATTAAACAGTTTTGTAAATATCATTTTACATTTCTATGACCTCACTTTTCAACTTTTATTCATCTTAATTATGAACATATAAACCATAATACCTCATAACTCATAAGTCATAACCATTTATTCTCGAATATATATATATATAGATATATTTATATGGTCAACATGTCATTATTTACCATTAGTCAGTCTAGGTCAATAGTTCTAATTAAATTTATACAATCCAAGCAATTAAAAGATCTTGTAAAAACTACAATGAATTAAAACTTCAGCTTTCACATTTCAGAAATCAAAAATTTTCTGTAGAAGCTAAATAAACTTCCCCATAACCAGCAGACAAATAAATAAAATAAAAGGTCCAGTTTTATAGACGCTGCATCTAAAAAAATCTGGATGAAATTTTTATAATCAACCAAGAGAAAAATAGAAAAATCAAAATTTAATTTAAAAGAAAAATATATTTATTCAATTCGTATAAAGATAAAAACATCTTCACAATAAAAATGTTATATATGAACTTTTTTTGAATTAATACTATGTTTATTTATTTTTTAAGGAAAACATAACCGGTTTAGATGAGTTGAAGTGGGTATCGATCATAGTTGATATTAATAAATCTGAAAACTAATGATTAGAATGATGATTGGTCATTTGACTCATTTCACTATCACTGTAATTGACTAAGCTACTAAAAAATAATGAAACGTTTGGTCAGTGAAAGATTGGCATTGTTTTAGTGTTTAGAAAATAAAAGATTGGCATCGTTTTGAAAATGAAGTTGATGTTGTAGTACTTCAGTTTTTTGTTTTACATAATCTGAAAGTTCCAAGTTAATGAAATTGAGGTTGTGCACGCAAAAAAAAAAAGAAAAGAAAATAGAACACTTCTTTTGAATATACTTTCTCCATTTTCGAATATTTATCGTTTTAACTAATTTTTTTTTTTAGTTGTCGTTTTCAATTTTCAATATAAAATTTATTACCAGTTTTTTTTTATAATTATTTATATTACGCAAATTTTTCAAAAAATATATAAATATATATATATTACGCAATTTGATTTATTATTGATTGGATTATGTTTATATAGATAATTAATGATGTTTTTAAATTGAAAAACTAATAAAACCACTAGTTTTTAATCTGTGTGCATAATGTTAAAACGACAGAATATATAGTTATGTCATTCAATTAGTTTGGAGGAATGGATAGGATGAAAGAGAGGAAATTAATTAAACATAATTCATACTCCACAAAATTAGAAACAAGCGAATTTCTGTCATATTAATAGTAAGATTCTAAAAAACTTGAGTCTTAAGCATTATAGTTGTTTTTCGAACAAAAAAAAGCATTATAGTTGTTTCATTTTTTTTTAAAGATATATAAGAGCCATTTTACGATTTCCGTAAATAGATGAATCCAAATCTAGTTATACATGTGTTTTATTTGAACTCCGAACAAAAATTATTTGACTGCAATTTTATGTTTTGGTATGTTTTTTTGGTCAACTAGTTTAATATGGTTTAGAGTTAAATATATTAGTTTGGTATATGATAATTACGATTTATATTTAGGACATCTCCAACCCCATTTTATTTTAAAGTAAAATCTTTTCTAACCCCACTCAATATCTCACTCTAAAATAGAGTAAAATTTGAGTTTATTCTATATTTAAAGTAATTCTAAAAATTTAATACTAACTCTATTTTGAAGTTACTATATTTTAGAGTTACTCTATTTTAGAATAGTACATTAGAGGAAACTTTATTTTATTTTAGAGTTATTCTATTATTGAGTAAAAAAATAGAGTGGTACACTAGAGATGGTTTTATGCGCAATGTTCAAAAACACGTTAGACGTTAAACCGGTGATCCTCCGTCTAACGCCTGACTGGAACGTAGGCAATAAAAGTTCAAAAAAAGAAAGAAACGTAGGCAATTTTAGTCAGTATTATAACAAAACAATATATATTAATTAATTATATATTATCTATAACATAATCATATAAGTTTAATCACATGATCGGCGAACTGAAAAAGCTAAAACAAACGTAAACATATTAATATGCAGTTTAACAAGTTAACTATACTTGCTCAACTCGTTAATCACTTAATCACTCACTAAAAACGTTACGGACAAATTGATCACAAAAAACAAAAAACATAAATAATAACACAAACCCTACATTATATACCTAACTATAGAAACAATTGGCAACACAAGAAAAGCAAAGAGTAGTAAAATAGTAAATACTCAATAGAATTGTAAAAAAAAACGAGTAAATATTTGATAAAAGAGAGTTAATCTTCCCATTGGTTATTTCCCATTCACAGTCTGCATTTACGCCTAGGAGATTGCTCGCGGAGAATGTTCTGCTGGCTTTAGAAATAGTTCATGGCAATAACAGAAAAGACATCGAGAAGAGAGCTATGCTTAAAGTCGACCTCAGAAAAGCATTTGACTTTGTCAGGTGGAACTTTGTGTTGTCATCGCTCCGTGATCTAAACTGTCCCAAAAAATTTGTGAATTGGATACCTCAGTGCATATCTACTACCTCTTTTTCTGTTTTGGTTAACGGGAACACGAGCGGTTTCTTTAAAAGCACGAAAAGTTTAGGCAAGGAGACCCACTGTCGCCTTACCTCTTTGTTCTGGTGATGGAGATGTTCTCTTGACTACTGCACTCGCGATTCTCTTCAAGGTATATTTTATACCACCCTAAGACTGTTGATATTGAGATATCTCATTTGATGTTTGCAGACGACGTGATGATTTTTTCTTTATGGATCATCGTCTTCATTACATGGTACTAGTGAAACATTGGAAGATTTTGCATCATGGTCGGGGTTACATATAAATCAAGAAAAAACCCATCTGTTTCATACAGGAATTGAACCACTCTGAATCCACTGCTATCACTAGCTATGGATTCCCAATTGGATTTTTCCCTATCAGATACCTCGGACTGCCCCTAATGCACCGGAAGCTTAGAATCTCTGAATATGCTCCTCTTATTGACAAAGTTGCAGAGGTCAAATTAGAAGTTGGTCAGTTCGGTTGCTCTCCTTCACTGGTAGGCTGCAGTTAATAACTTCAGTGATCACAGGAACAGTTAACTTTTGGGCTCTACTTTTATTCTACCAAAAGGCTGTATCAGAAAGATTGAATCAATATGTTCCAGATTTCTGTGGAGTGGGAACATTGATGGCTCGGCACATGCAAAAGTTTCTTGGTCTAAGCTTTACCTGCCTAAACAAGAAGGCGGTCTAGGATTTAGAAGCTTCTTTGTTTGGAACAGAATACTATGCTTAAAATTAATATGGCTTTTGTTTTCTAATAGTGGATCTCTTTGGGTGGCTTAGCATATTATGGCATAATATGACTTTTGGTCCATTCGGTTGCTCTCTTTCACTGGTGGGCTGCAGTTAATAACTTTAGTGATCACAGGAACGGTTAACTTTTGGACTCTATTTTCATTCTACCAAAAAGCTGTATTATAAAGATTGAATCAATGTGTTCCAGATTCCTGTGGAGTGGGGACGTTGATGGCTCGGCACATGCAAAAATATTTTGGTCTAAGCTTTGCCTGCCTAAACAAGTAGGCGGTCTAGGACTTAAAAGCTTCTTTATTTGGAACAGAACACTATGCTTAAAATTAATATGGCTTTTGTTCTCTAATAGTGGGTCTTTTTAGGTAGTTTGGCATAAGCACCATTATCTCTAGCATAAAAGTTTTTGGGCTTTTGATGATCATGTTAATGATTCTTAGAACTGGAAATCTCTCCTTTCTCTGCGCAAGTTAGCATGATACCTTAGATGCACAGTGGGTAATGGCAAAGTGGTGAGGTTCTGGTTTGATTTTTGGACTCCTCTAGGTCCTCTGATCAAGCTGCTAGGAGATAATGGGCAGAGAATGGTGCGGGTTCCTCTGCATGCCTCAGTTGCAGATGCGTATAATGAGAATGGCTAGAATCTATTGTAACGACCCGTTCCCCGAGTATTTTTAAATATATCTAGGAAAGATGCTAAGAGGTTTATTTGCACCAAAGATCTAATTTTTTCTAAGTGTTGGAACACTCATGATAACTTAAGGATGGAATCACAAGGCGACTTAAGGTATGTTCAGCTATCAAAATGCAGATTTTAAATAAGGCAAGTCCGAATGACTATTGGAGCAGGATTGTACGCAAGGAAAGCTAACTCTGCGGGAATCGTTTAAGAAATGTCTTGTAAAGGATGAGTTAAGAATTAATGTCGGGATAGGATCAAGCCAAATAAAGAAGTGGCATTAAGTTCCTGGTTTGGTGAGGAAGCTTAAAAATACTATAAAATGAGCTATTGGGTTCTCATTCTTGATACAACTCATAAAATGAGCCTTAGAGAAAAGTCAGAGCACAAACAGGTTTTTGATGGGCTAAGTTCGAGAAGGAGGATTAAGTGAGGAGGAGCAAATGAGTTATTAGCCGGAAAACGCCAGCAAGTTCAGAGTCTTCGAATCTTGTAGATTTAATCAAGGCGAGGACGTGATTCATGGCAACGCTTTGTGATCAATCTTTTCTATTTGATCCGTAATTTCGGTATTACCTCATGGAGGTAGTGTTTTATGGAAAGTTTGTTCTTCGTTCTTCGAAGGATCGAGGAACGTTCTTCATGTTCATAGGATTTTGGTATGTTTGATTAATTATGATGATGGCATAATTAGGTTGAGATGTTTATTGAGAAATGATGAATTTGATCTTGAGTAGCTTAAAAATGATAGGTTGAGAACATTTATAGAAATGAATTAATTAAGGAAAAGAATTAAGATAATATTAATTAAGGAAAGTATGGGTTATGCGTATTTGGCTTCGGCTGTATGTGGCTTTGGCCCGTGAGGGATCTTCGGATCGTATGTTGGCTTCAGGCCGTGATGGACCTGTCAAGAGAACCGCGGGTCGTATGTTAGTCGCAGACCATGAGAGACCTTCGGGGTCGAGTGGCTTCGGGCCGAGAGGGACTTTCGGGTTGTATGTTGGCTTGGGATCGTAGAGGACCTTCGGATTGTATGTTGGTTTCGGGTCGTATATTGGCTTTGGACCGAAGGATGTGTAGTAAATGGTTAAGTAAAAGAAATGTGTAGAATGTCTAAGTAGAGTAAAAATGAGTAATTATGAGAAAGAAAACGGATGATTATGTTGCTAGTATGGAACTTATGGGTTAATGAAATTGGTAATTATATTGTGTTGTATGTGGACGGTTTTGAGCATCCTCACTGGATAATTTCAATCATACTTCCTTTTTGTGATGCAGGTGAGGAGCAGTGTGTGTATCGGAACGCTAGACTATAAAGACCATCGGAAGTTGGGTGTTTATGTATTTAGGAACATTTTTATGATAGTCTTTTTAAAATATTTTTACTATTATCTACGGATTTTACAGTGTATTTGATCTCAGATATATTTAATAAAGTCTTGATATTTTATGATCATATTGGTTTAATCTATATTTTGTATTTTTATCGAATTTCTAAATATTTTCGGGTTGGGATGTTTTATTGAGCTCCTGCGAGATCAAATGGAGCCATTGCTCTGCATTCTTATCTTACCACGATGAATTTGCCGAGTGTATCCTCATCGGAGGATTGTTTCTATTAGATGGTGAATGATATCAAATGCAATGGCTTTTCTTCCAAGTGGACTTGGATGGATCTTAGACCCAGAGATTCAAAGAAGGATTAGTACTCTTCCATTTGGTTCAAAGGAGCTATACCGTAGTATGCTTTCACAATGTGGTCAGCTCAACTTAATCGCTTGCCAACAAAGCTGAGGTTGCAGTCTTGTGGGGAATGCTTATTCCAACGACTTGCTGTCTTTGTGATACGGCTGGATGAAGACAGAGATCACTTATTCCTGCATTGTGAGTATTGTGGCTGGCTATGAGATCAGGTTATGCGCAAGATGGACCTCAACTACGTCAGCTTTACCTCTTGCGATCATCTAATTAATGGACTGATTTAAACTGAGTTCGTCCGCAGCTCCACCAACCCTCCGTAAGCTGGTGGCTCAAACTGTGATCTATTCAATCTGGAGGGAAAGGAATAACAGGTTTTATAATCTTACCTCAACTCCTGCTGATCAGCTCTTCAAGGACGTCGACCGCCAGGTACGGAACTCAATCACCGCTAGGAGACAGCAGAGAAAGTTTGAAAAACTAATGGCTTTATGACTTTGCTAGTTTTTTGCTATTAGAATATACTGTTATTGCTACCATTTTTTTTCTCTTTTTGCCATGGTAACAACCTGGGACTGTACTCTTGTAAAGCTCCAGATTTCATCTTAATGATATTTACAGTTTTGCAAAANTTTCTGTTCTCCATAAACGAAGAAGACAAACAAAACCATAAAAGATAGCTACGAAGTGTATGTAATGAACTGCAATCGAATCAGTGAAGCGTAGAAACAGAGAACAATTTATACGAAATCTAATAAAAGAGAAATTGGAAAATCGAGTAATCCACCGCTTACCGGAAATGATGAGAGACAAAGGCACTATGAAACTAGAAGATGAAAACCTTCTCAGAGGCAAACACGAGAAGCATAATTGACTTTGGATGGAGAAGAGAGAACGATCAATGTTCGTGGCTGTAATTTCAACTCATAAAAACCTATTTTTCCTTTAAACTAGTCTCAAAACTGTCTCGTTCAAGAATTTAGGTTAAAAGAAGAAAAATAAGAGAAATACCAGAACAAACATCTTGCAAAACGTTTATGAGCTCTGTATTTTTTTCCAATGCAAATAATTTATATGTACTAGTTAGTTTTGGTTTGTTTTTTACTTGTTTTTCATGTTTGCTGCATAAGGAAACACGTCATCCCCAAATCAAAATTAAAATCAATTATGTGCATCTTTTTTTATTTAGCTATAATTTCATTACGTTCAAATGTTAATTGAGATCGATTCTAAATTTTCTTTTTTAAAAGTACAAAACCAATCTCGTATAAAATTCAAAATTAGTAACCAGCTCTAGCAAGGGTAGTGACACTGACAGAGACGAGTGGTACCAACAGAATTACAAATTCCACGTCCACCTTTATGCATTTTTGCGCAGTTCATGTCACAACATTTGTCTGGACACTGTACAGTAAAAAATGTGATATTCATTGTTTCCTTCTTTACCGTTCAAATTTTTTTCTTTTTTTCTTAATTTCTTTTTCTGTAATTTTCATTGTTATATGCACTAGTAGATGGTTACCAAAAAAAAGAAAATATGTACTAGTAGATTTCCTTCTTAATTGAACCTCTTATAATTCTGGGCCACAGGCCATTGCTGCATCTAGTTTAGGGCCTCACCAATTTAAATGCAACAGATGCGGTTCTGGGAGTTTGCAGAAACATGTAATTATGATTTTAAGTATTATTAAACGATTCATATGACTGGTACAGCGGTTAAAAACGGTGTTTGCAGAATACTTATGACTATCGACCATCGGATGTACTAGCGGGTAAACAATAAATTAACAAAATAAACAACTTATATAACTATATTAAACATCAAAAAGATATAAATAACTAATTCAACATATTTAATAAAAAAATTTATGTGTAATTTTTTTTATAACTTATATGAAAATAACGAATTCAATTGAGAAATAATTTATTTTGTGAAAAAAATATTGTTAAATTTTAAAATTTTAGTTTATTATATATGTGTATATATATACACATATAGAGTATAAATTGAGAAAAAATTAAATTTTATTTTAAAGATTTTATTATAAATTATGATAAATGGTTAGTGAATATTAATTAGAAAGTGTCAATTTATTCATATATTTTATATTTTAATAGTTAAATTTAAAAATTTTAATTTACTAAAACATTTTCTTAACTAATTTATTTTATATTATTTTACAATAATATTTATTATTTTTAAAAAATATTTTGAATTTTTATATTATCCATTCGCAACCGTCCGTAACCGTAAACGTTAGCGGAAAGTAACTTTTGATTTTGAGCGGTATAAAGCATTTTCTGTGATTGTTATCAAGTGCTGATAACCGTTATCATTCGCAAAAACTATGTTTGCGGGTGGTAGCGGAAAAACCAATCAATTCCTTAATCAATGATCGGTCCTTTATATGGAATGGAAGAGTTTCTAGTATTTTTTTTTCTAACTAGTTGTTTCAAAAAGAACACACAATCAAACAAACAAAAATTGTAAGACCATTTCTAATGATTTACTCTAATTTTTCCTCCAATAATAGAGTTTTCTAAAAATAGAGAAGAGTTTTATTCCAATAATTAACTCTATTTTAACTAATAATTATTTTTTTATATGACCTTATATTTTTTAATTATATTAATTTTCTCCATTCATTTTATTTTTGTAGGCAAAAATTAGATAAATTTTGACTTTATTAAAATTAATATATTAAATTAAAAAACATTTCCTTACATCAAAAAAATTGAATATCAAAATACATTAAAAAAAGACATTAGTATACTTTTTCACAAATAATCAATTAAAGTATTTCAAAGTGAGAAATGAGATTTTTTATCTTTAATTTTATATATTATCATTGTTGTTTATTAAAAATTTATATTTTAAAATATAAAATTAATTATTATTATTACTATAATCTTTTTCAGTATAGCACTAAAATTTATAATTTTATTTGAGTATAAAATAAAAATATGTTCGAAAATTAAAAGATTATTTTTTAAATAAAAAAGTGTAATTTTTAAAATAGAAAATTTTAAAAATAACTCTAAAATAGAATATAGAGTGTTATTCGAGATGATTTTACTCAAAATATAGAGTTTAAAAGTAAAAATATAATACCGTTAGAGCATCTTCAATGATTTTTTAAAGGATTAATCAGATATTTTAAAACTTTTGCGAAAGAAAGACAACCAGACCAAAATAAGATAAACAACCCAAAAATGATTATAGGAACGCAACGATCCACAAACACATTAAGATATTCACAATGTTATAAATTCCATGAAAATGAAGAGATATAGGTTAATAGTAATGATTTATTTATCACGTCTACGTTCAACTTTCCCTTTAAAAGAAATGTCGAAGTTTGTTTTTATTTAATAACACATGTTTAATAATAATATAATATTGTGATCATTTAATTTTTTAAAAAAATATTTTAAATTTATTAATTATTATATTTTCACTAAAATTATACTTTTACCAATTAAATATAATTATGCATCGATTATTTTGCTATAACCGCAGTTCATCCACATAAAATGAAAAACAAAGTACTGCAGTTAAACCATACTATATTCTTAATTCACTTTTTGATACCACTAAATACATTGTTACTATTTGGAGCCTGAATTTTATCAGCTGGACAAGGATAATAGCAAGCACACTCTCCAAAACTCTCTCCATGCTCGCAATAACCATAAACCGTTTTCCCAAACTTCACAAGCAATTTCCTGCATGCTTTAGTGCAGTCTTTTATTTGGGAATTGCAAAACCCAATGAATGTAGTGCATCCAATAATATTCTCAACTATATCCAACAAAAACCATTTTCAAATTTAGATAATAATATAATTATAATACAAAAAATTTTTAAACCAAAAACTTAATAAATTTGATTTTTTTAATGTTTTATACCTGAGACAAACATAATAAGGAAGATGATTGATAGAACAATTGAAAAAGACTTTACCATCTTTATTTTTATATATCTCTCGTCTCTCTAAATATTAATAAAGTATTTGATTGTAAAAAAATGAAGATAAAAATGTGAATTTATAGAATATCCATCTCATCACCAATATTTGTAAAAATATTTTTTTGTTATGTTTGGTCAATATATCATTATTATATCAAATCAATCAAGATTTCCCTATATTATTCTGGTCAAGTTATTTAATTAATTTTATACATTCAAAGCAATTAAACAGTTTTGTAAATATCATTTTACATTTCTATCAACTCAGTTTTCAACTTTATTCATCTTAATTATGAAAATAATTAACCTTTTAACATATAAACCATAATACCTCATAACTCATAAGTCATAAACAATCATTCTCCAATATATATGGTCAACATGTCATTATTACCATTAGTCAGTTTAGGTCAAAAGTTCTAATTAAATTTGTACAATCCAAGCAACTAAACGATCTTGTAAAAACTACAATGAATTAAAACCTCAGCTTTTACATTTGAGAAATCGAAACTTTTCTGTAGAAGCTAAATAAACTGTTGTATATAAAAAAAAAGCTAACTAAACTTCCTCGTAACCAAAAAAATAAATAAAATAAAAGGTCCAGTTTCGTGGATGTTGCATCTGGAAAAAAATCTGGATTATTATAATCAACCAAAAGGAAAATAGAAAAATCTATTTATTTAATTCATATAAAGATTAAAATATCTTCACAGTATAAAATGTTAAATAAAACATAACCGGTTTAGACGAGTTGGAGTTGGTCTCGATTATAGTTGATATTAATAAATCTGAAAACTAGGGTGATTAGAATGATTGGTCATTTGACTCATTTCGCTATCACTCATGTAACTGACTGAGCTACTCAAAATAACAAAACGATTGGTCATTGAAAGATTGCCATTGTATTAGTGTTAAAAAAAAAAAGATTGGCATTATTTTGAAAATGAAGGTGATGTTGTAGTACTTCAGTTTTCTTTTTATATAATCTGAAAGTTCCAAGTTAATGAAATTGAGGTTGTGCACACAATAAAGATAAGAAAATAGAACACCTCTTTTGAATATATAGTAATGTCATTCAGGGGCGGACCCACTAAGGAATATAGGGTGTCACCTGACCCTCCTATAAATCGTTATTCAATTTAAATTGTATGCAAAATTGATGAAAAGTCATTAGCATAGTTGATAAATTTAGCTTGGTGAACCCTCTAAACCCAGGTTCGATTCCTTTAATAACTATTATAATAATTTTTGAACCCGGTTAAAAGTTTTCCTCGGTTCGCCACTGATGTCATTCAATTAGTCTTCTGGTGGAATGGATAGGATGAAAGAGAGGAGAACAATTAAACATAATTCATACTCCATAAAATTAGAAACAAGCGAATTTCTGTCATGTTAATAGCGAGATTCTAAAAAACTTGAGTTTTAAGCATTATAGTTGTTTTTCAAACAAAAAAAAATAGCATTATAGTTGTTTCATTTTCGTTTTTTAAATATATAAGAACCATTTTATGATTCCCGTAAATGGATGAATCCTAATCTAGTTATACATGTGTTTTTATTTGAACTCCTAACAAAAATTATTTGACTGCAATTTGATGTTTTGGTATGTTTTTTTGGTCAACTAGTTTAATATGGTTTAGAGTTAAATATACTAGTAGAGCTGCCCAACTCCGCGCACGCGCGGAATTTTTTTTGGTTTTTTGACTGTTTTCTAAATTTATTATTTTGAATTGTTTA
>OVBI01001596.1:0-31390 GCA_900406495.1 Sisymbrium altissimum
AAATTATACATATATATATTTAGAAGATTTTTAAATAAATATATATATATATATATATATTATTCATCTTTTTCATAAATTTTATAATAATACTATCTAAATTTTAAGTTTTGAACTAATTATTTTGTTTGTGGTTAACTATATTATTATATTATTTAAATGAATTATTTATTTTTTTTAAAAAATTTTCTCTCTTTTTATTTTTTTATTATCAATCCGCAAACACTAGAGAAAATCAGCTTTTGATTTTGAGCGATTTAAAATAATACGAAACAATACAAAATATTTTGTATAATTGTTTTCAAACGCAATAACTGGTACCACCAATAAAACTGCATTTGTGAGTGGTATCGGAAAAACTAATCAAACTTTAATAAATTAATAATATGTGTATTATAATATATTTTATAATTATTGATCTAAAGAAAATGTGAAGAAAAAATATTGATCATAATTTTATCCATAGTAATTATCTAGTTAAATTTAAAATAATATCTAATATTAATTTATAAAAGTTATATTGTATACTGGTGACCTTTTTTAGATATACTGTATATAAGAAAACAATTTTGCTTGCATATAGTATATATATATAATTTGATAAATTTCTTTATCGTTTAAAAAACTAAATCCATAGTTTTCAGTTGTTTCGAATCTTTGAGTCTTTTTAACTGTTAGATTGGTCAAACCACAGATTCGGAACACTCAATGCCGTAGTTATTCGGATCTATGACAACAATTATACCAGCATTGGTTATAGTTATTAATTTAAGTATTTAACATTAAAAGCAGGTTAAGATATCGCACGACCCCTCGACTATGCACTGTCAAGATCTAACGAGTTTATATATATATTGAAGAATAATATATGTAGATTTGTTTTTATGCATAAATAAGTATCTGATTTGTCTTTACGAACAACGAAGTAAATTTTTTTTTTACGTCCTATAAGTGCTGCTGGCAGTAGTGAGAAGTCAACGAAGTATATGTCATCTTAGGTAACATCAAGAGACAATATGAGATTCGATCTTAGAATATTCATCTTCGATCCCCAGACATGTAATTAGTCTGTGATTTCCAAACTAAACTTAAACTTTTCATTTAATGCAAATGGATGTTTGTAAATTGATTAATTCATTCTTTCGAGAAAACAAAACATAATCAATAATGAGATATACTTTTGAGTAAAAGGTTTAGTTGTTAGTGGCCCTGTTTTTTAAAAAAAAAATCGCTACAATTAGCAGTCATAAATATAAGGAAAATTTGGTTTAATATTCTTAAAACGTTTTCTAATTTGAAAACTAACCCATGTTTTCAAAATTTTGTAAACTAATCTTTTATTAAATTAAAAAATTCAATAATAACATAATCAATAATGATATATACTTTAAAAATAGAATTAAAACACATACCTTAAATGATATATTTTACTAATTTTTATAACTTATGTCATATTATCAAAAATCAAGTAGATTGGTTTTTTTTTTTTTCTTGTTAGATAATGTTATTGCTAAAACTTTCAAAAAGAAAATAAATTCAAGTTAATAAATTTAACTACTCACTTTATATATTATAGATATATATCACATATATGCCATGAACATAAAATAAAAAAAATTACAGCATTAATATTTAGAAACTCAGTCATAATATAGTGAAAGTAAAAATTTTATAAATATTAAATTTAATCAAGTAAAAGTGAGAATTTTAGTGATATATATTAATTTTGCACATCATATTGTATTATTTTATCTTTATACAGATTATATTAAAATAATAGTTTTTATTTTTTATGTTTGTAATTTAAATTTACTAAAACTTGAATAAAATATGTTTGCATTAGTTGAAAATAGTATAACTGGATTTGAAAATAATATATATATTTGATTTATTAATAGCATTTTGATAATTTTAGATTTTAAAAGGTTAGTTTTTAAATTTCTTAAAAGAGAAGTTAGTTTTCAAAAAATTTTAAATTTTAGAATATTCAATTAAATTTTAAAATAACATGTGAAGAGTAATAGACTGTAACATCAGAAATAATATTTTGAACGATCAAAATAATTTATAATAATCAATTTAATTTCGTTATTTTTATGGGCATATATAACACCTATAAAATATTTTATTTATTTTTCACCTATTTTACTTTTTTATCGCAAAAAATAATCGCACCAAATATTATATATTTTTTACTTTTTAAAATTTGGACTTGACAATCCTCATTAATCTTCTTGAGAAAATTTCTAATATGTGACTTATTAAAATTCTATCACACACACAATTATCACAAATACGGTGTACCTAATGTATCTACGTCTTTGATTTATTTACTAGATATTTGTTAGAAAAATTTACAATAAAATTTTGCGTAGAAAATTACTCTATATTAGAATAGATTTTTGTTTGACACCAACTAATTTATATTACTTGACAACTTACACACGGTTTAAAAGCAGATTCAAGAACCAGAAATTTTAAGCACACTTAAAGAACAAGACTGTTTCACACATACACAGATTATGTGTTACACAATATATCTGTTTTCTTCGAGAGACTAAATTATTTTGCTGATGATTTTGGTCTTTGTCAATGAACAAACCAAATTCATAGGAGTATTATTTGTAACTGCATTGATTTAGTAAATTGTTTGTAAAATATTTAATCAATTATATTAAAGATTTTCTATTATGAAAATAAACATGAATAAATTTTCTAAAAATCAAATTAAATATTTATTCATTTATTCTATAGATAAGGATTATATTGATATAAATTAATTAATAAAAAATAAGAAATATATATCTAAAATACATTCTATGTATGAAAAATAAGAATTTTATTTTTTCAGTAATCATCACCTAAATTATTTTACAAATGTTTATAATTTTGTTTCTTTTTGTTCAAATTCGTTTTTAGTAAATAATTTTTATAAACTAAATTTTAACAATAAATCTAAATAGTTATATATATGTAATTTATTTAATAAAATTTTATATTAATCAGAAACTATAATAAAATTTTCAATTCAAATTATTTGGATTTTTCCCAAATCTAAAAATATTTAACCGAAAGATTTTCAATATAATTCTAAAATTTCACAACAATCTAAGCAAAATAATATAAAATTAGCAAATTTTTTTGTTACTATGATCATTTCATTTAATTAAAATATATATATATATATATATTAGTAAATTTATCTAAAATGTATCATATTTTATTAATAGATTTTATTCAAAAAATTTGATATTAAATTGAAAAAATTATATAAAACTTTACCTCCTATAAATATGGATTAATAACTGAATTTTAAAATGTGTAAGAATTTTATATTATCAAACAGTGTCTAAAGGTTTTTATGTTCATCGTATACTTATTATCATGAGAAATTTATTTAAATGATTTTCTATCATAATATTTTTCAATTAAATAATATTATTTTAATTTTAAATTTAATAATATAATTTTTATAAATATATTTTATTAATTTTTTAAAAATAATTATTTTACATAAATACGAGTTAAAAAACTTTATTCGGTACAAAAAATGGGTAAAATCCTAGTTTGTATTAAAATAGTAACTAATTTGTATTAACCAAAAAAATCAGAACACCAAATCAAAACCAGACCAAAGTCCGAATTTAACACTCAGAATACCATCAACATCGTCAATTACATAGCAGTTAATAATTATTAATTAACAATTCTCTGATTCTCTTTTGAAGACCGTGAGAGCTCTGAGCTTTAGAACCATACCAACTTACCAAGTGCTTAAAAAAAGAAAAAAAAAAGAAAAAAAATCTCTGATTCTCTGCATCAGTTAGATTTTACATTTGTTGGTCCCGGTAATGGCAAATTTGTGATTTGGCGATAGATGGGAGGGTTTTTAAAAGTAGTTACACCACAATTATTACGCCACTACCCTCTTCCCGTCCCGTTAAGTCACCGTCGAAAACCGACACGTGTCACTCGATCCACTCAACACCATGCGATACCAAATAACGGCGCCTTCAGTTTCCCTGTCGAAGATTCCCCGTCACTGTAACGGGACCACAGAAACACGCCATTTCTCTATCAGAACACAAACAAAAGTGTTTATCAAAAACTCAATCCTGTCCGTTAAAGCATTCCATCATCCTTCTTCTCTTCTTTCTTTCTTTCTCTCTTTCATCTTCCTCGTCCTCTCACCTTTAATCATCATAATATCTCTCTCCACTCTCTCTCAGAGACTTTAACGTCACGAACACGTAACCTCAAGAAGAGTATTCAAGAAATGGTGAGAAAATGCAGAAAAGATAAAGGGACGGTGGAAGCTGGAATCGGAGCTTCATCTACGTATATGCAACTTCGTAGCCGGAGAATCGTTTACGTCGGTGTTAATAACAGATCGGAAAAATCTACTTCCGTCGTCGATGATAATGGAGTTTCCTCGTCGAATTTGTCTTCTTGTTGCGCTAGTAACGAGTATAATAATAATAGGACCAGTGGATTTAAAGATCTTGAGGTGATTTTTCAATACTTTATATTATTAAATATGGATTCTAGATTCTTGTAACTGTAGATAGATGACAATCATTAATATCTCCACATAATTTTATTTAATGCTTTTTTATGTTTTTGTTTTTTGAAAATTTATGAGAATTTAATTTACTGGTCTAGCTAGATCTTCGGTTTTTATTTTCTTTTTTGAAAATTTGAATTTTTTTTCTTTCATTGTTGTTGCAGGAAGACACTGAAACGTCGACGTATAGAAGGTGAGTAAATGTGTGAAATCATTTGAAAATTTGAAAGATTTATGAAATTTCCCGGTTCTTGTTTATTATTTATTTCAACTCTCTCCTTATCATTTTTAATCATTGTCTTTCCAGGAGTACGAAGAGGAAGCTATTCGAAAACCTCAAAGAAGAACAAGAAACGAGCAACTCTATGGAGAATTCGCTTAATATCGTAGCCGGTTTTGGTTCAGCCGTGAAAGAATCATCGGATTGTTGTTTCAGCGGGAGAGTGTCTTTACCGACGGCGACAACAACGGAGGAGAAAGCTATGTCGACGACTGAGCAACCGACGTCAGAGGAAATGGAAGACTTCTTCGTGGAAGCAGAGAAACAACTCAATGATAAATTCAAGAAAAAGTAAGTTTAAATATTATCAACTTTTATTTTAACAAAATATTATCAACTTTTAGATTTTATAATTTGATATTACAGCTAAGGAGAGTTTTGTTTTTGTTTTTGGTTCTTGTCGTTATAGGTATAACTTTGATTTCAAGGAAGAGAAGCCATTAGAAGGACGTTACGAGTGGATTAAGTTATCAGAGTAATGAAGGAGAAGAAAAATGAAGATGAATATGAAAGCGTAACGTTTATTTAACTTTTAGTTTCTAATTTTCAGAGAATAAATCCAATTTTTTTTTCTTTTTTTTTTAATTTCTGAAATAGAAGCTTTGTGGAAAGATTTGTTGCAGAATGTTTGCAAGTACGAATATGCACAGAAAAGAGAGCTTTTTTTGGGGTTTCTTAACAGATTTTGTTTTCTGCAAAAGTAAAAAAGATAACCCAGAAAAGTCGTGTCTTTTTGCTTAACTCTTTCTCTTCTTCTCTCTTGTACAGTTCTGTTTTGTGGACAATCAATTTTATCTATCCCCCACTTATTTTGTTTCTGATAAAATCCACTTATTTTGTTTGTCCTCTCATTTTAATGCGCATCCAAGAAAACTCTAGAGACTTGCGGTGCGTTTTAATCGCCCCAAACGCTTTTCTGAAAAAAAATTAGAAGTTCTCTTTGCTTTAGGGAATTAATAAATGCCACAGAACATTTGAAAAATATACTTTTTGGTAAGAAATTAATTGTTTGGATCAGTTTACCAAATTATATTTTGAAATGACTTTTTGGAGTAGTATTTAAACTCATTTAGTCCACTAATCGACATTTTAACTACCCTTTTTACGCACCAACCCGTACCAACCATATTAACCATACCAACTGCTCTACCAATCAGAATTTCATTATGACGAACTCTGATTGTCTTAAACAGACCTGTTGATTAAATTGCAAATCATCAGCATTCCCTCACATGGCACTTTCGTTGAAGTCAAAAAGATAACAAAAAGATTGTAAAGGGTAACAGATACACTACGTATATACGTCATCCTCATCCGTTTCAACCCAAATGTTCTTTTACCACGTTTCATGCAAATAATATAATCAAACTTTTAACATTCACATGTGACTCCTTGAACTTTTGTTAAATCTCACTTTTTAAAGACTAAAAAATTAGAGAAAAATAGTTATGTTTAGGGCTTGACATTCGGGTATCTATTCGAATTCGGTTCGGGGTTAATTCGGATTCGATTTTAAAATACCAAAAATATAACTTTATTCGAATATTTTAAATTTTCGGTTCGGACTTGGTTTGGATGTAATTGGGTTCGGTTCGGGTTTAATAAAAAATTAAAAACCCGAATACACCCAAAATATTTTCGGTTCTGGTACTTATTCGGATTTTAGATCTCTAAATACTTATTTTATATTAATTTTTATCAAATTTATACGGTTAAAATCATGATTAATATTCAAAAAAAAAAGATTAAAATGAAATTTAAAATCAAATTGTTCATAAACATTTATGTTTAGTGTATATTTAAATTATTTTGTCTTAAAATATCTGATAACTTCAGTTTATAATTATATAGTTTAGTATTTTAAATTATTTTAAGTATATATATATAATTGATAACTTTAGAAATATATTTAAATTTTGAATATATCGGGTACTCGTTCGGTTCTCGATTCGGTTTGGATTTAAGTTCGGGTTTTAAAATATCAAAATTTTAGACCCATTTGGGTATTTTGCCGATTTCGAATTCGGTTCGGTTCCATTTTTTCTTATCGGATTCGGTTCGAATTTTCGAATTCAGATATTTTGTAAATTTACATTAATTTTTTAGGATGATATTTTTTGGAGCAAAAAATTAGTATTATCAACATTTATTTTGAAACGGTAGAATAATTAGGATATAGTGGAGTCAAGAGTAAAAAAAGATTAAAAAAAAAAAGAGTTTAAGTTTTTTTTTCTAAATAAAAAATACGCATATATATATATTTATATTTTTATCCCATTATTACAAATGATGCGTGCAACAAATGGTTTTAGACTAAATGCGGGCGACTTCAAAACAAAGGTCTCCTCATCATTTGGGCAAATTGTCTAAACAATGAACATAAATAATGTCTAAAATCTTCTCCTGGACCATTTTTTTTCCCTTCTAAACTCGACCTTGTAGCTTTCTTCTTCAAAATATAAACCCCACCTTTAAAAAAAAAAACCCATTGTTTCTAATCTCGACTAATTTATATTTAACCCAATTAAAACCCTGTCCAGGATGGAGCTACCATAACTAGTCATGGAAAGAGTTATGTACAACGTTTCAAAGACGCATACATATAAAAAAAACGTATAATATAATCTATAAAGGAAAATTAGATGATATAAAATGTTCATAGGTTACATAAATATGTAGCCACAGGTTGGTGGGGTTCACTGATGAGGCAGTCCAATTGCCCTGCCCTCCACTCCACTCCAAACCATGACTAGCTTTGGCTTTTTCCGGTTTTCTAAGTAACTAGAATTTCATTTTACATACTCTTTAACCGATTTGTAAGGTTCGGTATCCTGTATATATACTATGGAATATGGATGTATGATGTCGTTCCAGAAAAAAAAAAAGATATATATATATATATATTAATATTAATATTAAATTAAATATAATGGTATAGACATAGGCATTTAATATTTAAAAGATATAATATTTATATGGATAACAAATTATATATGTATGGACAAGGTTAAAATATTGGAAAACCTCTCAATATTTTACGTCATTTCAATCATTGAAATGTTTTATTTATCATTGAAATATGTATCAATTTATTTGTTTTTGAATTTATGGTTTAACCACTGAAATATGTTTTATTTGGTCAACAAGACAACAACCATTGAAATCAGTTCAAATTCATTTCAACTATTAGAATCTTATTGAGAATCAATCCAAAACAAAGTTCCAATGAGCGCAAAAAGTTTCTTTCCTCTTTAAGAAGATGAAACTTATTACGACAATAAAAAAATATAAAATCAATCAAATGTTGTAAAACAAGAAACTAAGTGAAAAACTCTTATTGCAAGTTCCGATGATGTGGTATATGATATATACATTACTCCAACCAAAACAAGGTATTCTTCTTCTTTTAGGTTGTCACTGACTCACTGCAATTCACCAACAGGTGCTTCATTGAGCCATAGGAAGTGGATGAAATCGTACAGCTTCGCGCTGACACTAACCTGCAACCATGTAAAAGCACATTTAAACACAATTTTTTCATAGAACCAAAACATGTTCTTTCAAACCGTTTTGTTTTAGAGAATCAAACCTTGTAAGGAGTTGGATTTAATCTCCTCATGTGATCAGGTCGCATGTTTTCAAGCTGTTTGATGCAACGGTCACGTATCTCTTTCAATGGTGGTAATTCTTCTCTTGCTTCATCTTTATTACAGAGACAGAGAGAAGCAGAATCAGTAATAAGCGTTATAATATGCATCATGGCTTTACAAATAACGAAAAATCTTTACCTGCACTTCCACGCCAATAACATTTAAGGAGCTCTTCGACACGCTGTGGCACTACATATGCTCTTTTGGATTCGTTAAAAGGATGACGACATAGTAATCGCTCACCGACCTTTAAAATTGAGTAAAGACGAATCATGTAAATTGCATTAAGGTAATGAGATCAATAGTTGTTGACAGAGCTATCACTTCTCTAACCTTTGGAGGAGGTTCGTTCTCTCCTGTCATTATATCCACCAGAGGGTAACCTTCTTTCCCGTATAATCTGTAACTTCGCTTTTTACACGGTATCGATACCTGAACAAAGTAGAATCATGATGATCAAAATAAGTGCAATGTAACATCATGACCAGAAATGCAAGAGAGGGAGGGAGTTTTAAAACCTTTGTAACATCTTCAGAAAGTTTGATCCGAGGCTGATTGTTTATCTCCACAAGTTTGAACACGCAACCTAAGGCAGCTTGCGCATAGCAAGTGACTAAGTAGGTCCCAATACCAAAAGCATCCACTTCATGTCCCTACCAAGATAAATAAAAAACACATAAGCTTAATAGAAACTAATCTTATGCGGGCACTTGAGAGTGAGGTTAGGTTAGTGAATCACCTGTTTATTTAAAGCGTCGATCGTCTCTTCGTTTAAATCATTACTAGCGGTGACGACCATCTTCCCAAAACCAGGCACTTTTAGTTCTCTCTCTACTGTGTTGAAGAAATTTCTGGCCTCAGTAGATAGATATGCTAAGTCACCTGAATCAAGTCTGATACCCAATGCTTTGTACCTACACATCAGCAACATCATCAAGCATCTCAGATTCTCATATGTGCTCGAAGAAGAACGAAGTTAGGGTTATGAGAAGAGATTCTTACACACCCAAAGTCATTCAGTGCTAAAGCAACTGCACAGAAGTTAGGGATTCCACTCTTCATCACCTGTAAGATCGTTGGCAACAGTTATTACTCTGTAACTTGAGCAACAATGTATTATGAATACTGACTCAGATGAGAAATTATATTCCTTTGTACTCACGTCGTATGTATCTACAAGGGCAAGAAAGGCTTTAGGGAATGCCAGTGCATATGAGGTGAAAGCTGCTAACTCGCTTTGATTTGTCTCAGAGAAAAAGCCACGTAGAGAAGGTGAATACTATCATCATCCACAAGTAAACAACAATAAGAAAACGAGCGACAAATATGTAGACGAAGTAGAACAACGATCATGTGAAAAGAAAATAGGCAGACAAAGTGGACAAAATCAAGATTTCACTAGCAAACCTGAATCTTTGTTAACCATGTCTGAACCAGACTAACGAAATCCTCACACGTGGTTTTCCCATCAGCACTGTGAAGCACTTTGTCAACAATCTCATCATTGCTCTGCAAACCAAAATTAAGGTAAGCATATTGAAATCGCCAGTTATATTGACGAACGAGGATATCAAGTGGACAACAGAGCCATTGCTAGTAAAGTTGCATTAACTCGAACCTTCCTAGTAATTCACAGATTAACAAGAACCATTTATTTTCAGGAAACGTCATGTTATCGCCCCAACTTGCAAACTCAAGTATGTAGAGCTTAGCAATATACTGTTACCATAGTATAGCCTGCACATAAGATATTAATATTTTTGCTGAAGTGAACTAACCATGAATGAAATTTGACGCACAGAGGATATAAAGTGTATATCAGAGACATTTCTCTAATAAAGTTCTAACACAAAGGCATTGGTTCGAACCTTTCCTAGTTATTAACAGATTAGTAAGAAACACTTATTTTCAAGAAAATTCGTGTTATTTCCCCTACTTGCTAACTCAAAGTATGTATTTTAATGAGCTTAGCAAGATACTCCTAAAATTGTATAACTCTACATTAAAAAAAATGAATCTATTTTGCTGAAGTGAACTGACCATGAATGAGCTAACAAAAGCATGGGAGTGTGTTCCACGGAGAGGTATCCCAAAAAGTTTTCCAGCTGCTACGTTGCTGCAATTGGCAAATACACAATAAGACAAAGCAAATCATTTCTAAATTTACTGTTTCCGGAACAAAAAACAATTAATATTAAAACTTGCCTTGTTGCATCAAAACCTCCAAGATAGCAATATTTGGATGCGCTTATAGCACCATCCGGTCCCTAAGATAGCAAAACTAAGAACATCAGACAAAACATGGAAAGATTCAGAATCAATACGAAACAAAAAGAGACAGAGTAGTATAGAAAACCTGAGCTCTTCGAGCACCAAACTCAAGCAGACTCTTAGACTTTCCGGCAACAAACCGGTGTCTTGCTGCATTTGTAGCTACCAAAGATGCAAAATTGACAAGATTGAGGAACGGAGTTTCCAACAATTGAACAACCTATATGTAATAATAATTATACACCAATCAGAAATCATTCAAACCAATTCTTTATAATAATCTTCTAAAAATAGAAAAACGAAACTCACACCAACAGGTCCTTCAACTCTCATGAGAGGAACTTTAGGAAAAACAACTGACCCTTCGGGAATTGCATACACTTCAACGTCAGAACAATCAAGCCCTCTTAGATAATCACAAAAAGCTTCCTAATTTACAACACACAAAACACCAAAACCAAGATTCAAGAAACAGAACCGAATCAAGAAACACAATAAACTAACAAAATCTTGTTACACGATACCTCAGATCCAGGTAAAGAGCCACGAACGAAATCGATCTCTTCATCGGTTAATTTGAAATTAGCGAGGAACTTAACACACTCTTCTAAACCAGCAAACACTGTATACTCACCACCAAACGGGTTCTTACGAAAATACAGATCGAAGCTGTAAAAGACAAAAACACCAAAAGAAAGATCAGAACTTTCACATAAACGAAACAAAGAAGAAGAAGAAAGAAAGAGAAAGAAGATTTGTTTACACGGATCGTTCGTTTTGTTTGCCAGCTTTCCAATAAGCATAAGCCATGGTGAATTGGTAAAGATCGTTAAGCAAAGGTGTAACCATGGGGTTAGTGGGTCCTTCGATGACCCGACCAGATTCATTACCGTTCTCATTCGGCTCCATTGTTGTCAAGCGAAGCCTGTCTGTCGGAACAAATGGGTTCGTGTGTGTTTCGTAAAATGTGTGAATACGAGAGAGTGAACGGACGGGGAACACTCTTTTGAGTTTGGTTTGGTTTGGTGGTCAAAGGAAAAGAAAGGAAAAAGAAAAAAAGGAGAATTTCAAGAGACGACAGCCACATAACTGCTTTTAAATATTTTGACCTAGTCTTACTTTTAATTGGCTATTATTTTTTAAAGTCTTTTTTTATATTAATATTGCATATGATTTTTTTTTCTTTTTAGTAACTAACATGCTTTTACAATCATTGCTAAATATGATTTTATATTTTGTTATTATACGAAGGCGTGCGGAATAATTATATTTATAACTGATTTTTTTTTTAAAAAACATCATATATTTTTATAACTGATTTATTCGCACCAACGCTAAAATAATATTATAATTTTTAAAGATTATCCTTCAACCAAACTTTATCTGTTTCTGTTAAATATATACCGTATCAAACTTTTTTAAAAAAATATTTAGATATATCGTCATTTTTACTAGCTATATATTTTCTGTCTGCAAAAAAATAAAGAACTATCTCCTGATATACTAATATGCATTACATTTTGCCTAGATTGAAGCTTATAACTTTGTGTATAAAAGCAAAATATGGTCTTCGTCGTCTCTTATTTTCAACCAAAATAAATAAAAAATTATCAACCTTCTACGAACCATCAATCTGACGTACAATCAGAATATGGGAACAAAAGTCATCTGGTCAAACTTCTCTTCTGTCTATAGTCCAGGATTCTAAAGTCTTAATTTTTGTTATTTTTTTTAGTAATCTCATTTTTAGTTGCTAGGGAGTAGTAGGGAGTTAGAAGGAGTTGGTCCTCGTGTTTTCGCCCATAAAAGAAAATTATCAAAACCATAGGAAAAAAGAACTTGATACATTAATATACAAAAGAAAACGTTATCAAAGTTTGATTATTTATCTCGTCGTTATCTTAGCATATGAACAAAAGTCAAATTTCTCTTGTGTCTCAGAGACTCAGACTCCCCATCATGCTAAGACGTCACTCCCCTTGCCTGTTCAAAAACATATGGGAATGCCGGTTAATACTACTGTTATCTTAAAAGAAAACAATTTTTACACTTTTGTATATCTTTAACATTTCTCAATTTCTATATGGGTTTGATTGGTAAGTACTGCAAACCTTTTCATAGCCATAATTTATTCTACAGTACTAGATTTATAAAAGTGGAATTCAACAATCCTTACATACTTAATCGCTGCTCAGAGAGTTTACCTTGTCCGGCAATATTCTGCAGTAGTGGAATTCAACAATCTTTACTCTTATTCCAAAGAAAACAGATGCTTCAAAGATCGCTTAATTCCAACCCATTAATTGTCTACTGCAATTTTCTATATAAAGTCATCTCCAAAATGTTTTCTAATCGAGTAAGGCTTATCCTATCAGCTCTCATCTCAAACTCACAATCTGATTTCATTTATGGCTGCTACTTATTGAGAATGTTCTGCTCACTGCTAAGTTAGTGTAGGGATACAATTGAAAGTTAATATAAAAAAGATGCATACTTAAGGTAGATCTCCAAAATTTGTTTGATACAGTGAACTGAAATTTCATCTTACACACACTAAAAGCATTGCAATTCCCTCTTGTGTTCAGAAATTTAATTCGCCAATGCCTCACAACTGTAAGCTCCAAGAAGTTGAGGAATTAAAGTGACAAGGATTTTGAGAATTTTGTGTGTTTAACATTTGTTATGTGCTCGATATGTATATATCTGCTTTTGAGAATTTTGTGTTTAACGTTTGTTATGTGCTCGATATGTACGTACATATCTGAATGCGAATATTCTGTACTTGAGGATATGTGCTCGAGAAGAAAAGATCTAAAAGTTGTCTTTACTGGAGATCTGAGATCTATCAAAAAAAGAAAACAAGCATACATTCAGGAAACTATGAATGTTATATGTGCTGAAAGCAATCCATGTGTTAAAGTTGCTGAAATTGTGAGAATAACGATGCAATGATAATCCAGATATGTATATAATATATAAAAATTCTTGCATCCTAAGCCACAAGAAAATAGAAACTAAAACTGAAGTATCTTGTAATAAAATAAAAAAAGGAATTGAAAATCCGACGGAAAAAAACTTTTCTTTAGACTCAGCAAAATGTATGGATTTGCAAGTGTTCTTCCTTCTGGACAGTAGATAATAAAGATTAATGGGGTTTTCCACCTGTAAACAAAACGGAATAAACCCCCCCAAAAAATGGTGTTTTTTGTCCTTTTTTTTTCCTGTGTGGATTCAATGTTGTGGTTGCTGCAAACTAAGCAAGCTTCTTGGGTCTACCAACAGAAGGCGTAACGTTCTCATCTTTCTTAGAACCCGAAGCTTCAGGCTTTTTAGCCCAAGCCGGAGCACGTTCTGGCTCATACCGGTAATCATAAAACAGTTCTTCTCCAGCCAATATTCTTTCCTTAGCAAAAATCCCCACTCTGTGATCTCCAGCAACCATAATGACCTTTAAACAGATACAGAAAGTCTCCAGTAAGATTTTGAACCATCATGCAAAAACCAAACTGTGTCCTTTAACTAGCACTTTTTCTTTTTACCTTTGCGTAACAATTAGGTTCAGGAGAATGATTGGCGAATTTCAATTTGTCTCCTTTCCTATAAGCATCTAGCACAAACTGCAAGCAAATCCAAAAAAGTTTTATGGTTTATGATAGAATTGATTTTGAAAAGACAACTTAGGGAGAAAGAGACGTGCCTGATCGTTTAGATTGAAGAGAAAAGAAGAATTCTCGCGATCATATATCTTCCCGCGTTTATCTGCTTCTTTATGTGAGATCAGCTCTCCTGTGTATTCCCCGAGATATTCATGCTTACTTACACTGTTCTGTAAGAAGTAACAAGATTTGTTCTTAAAGGCAAGTCAAAACTTCAATTCTAATTTAACAACAAGTTTTGCATCTACTACAGTTTTACCTTTAAGAAAGCTCCCCAACCAGAAACATCAGATCTTCCAAGTAAAACCTGAATTAACGAATAACAGAAGAAGCAAACTTAGCAATTTCACCTTTAATCTTCAATCATTTGATGGCTCATCCTCGTTATGCAATTGCAGAGTAAAAGATATACAGTTAACAAAGAAAAGTATTTACCCTTTGTTGTTGTTTCAAGAGTAACTTCATATTCCTGCACTCATAATTATCGCCTCTTTGGCTAGGGACTCCGAGCGTACCATCCCCGCCACTGCATATTCAAATTCATTTAGAGATAGTATTAACGCATCTGCAACTATTTTAAACAACAGATAAAGGTAGCAATGTGTTCTTGATCCTTTTCTAAGCGAAAGATGAGAACAGAAAACCAAAGAGTAAACATTTGCATCGCCAATAAACTTACATGACCCAGCAATTTCTACAAACATCAGGATCACATTCCCGATCTGCAGCAAAGCATGGACATTGACGGCTTCGACACTGACTTTTGGCACAATGACAACCTCTAAACCTATTCTTGCAGCTCTTTGGGCAACTACACAGAAAAAAAAAGGATGTTGGTGATGAAATACAAGGCTTAGAAGAAAGATAGATGTGGATGATCTTAGATTAACATTTTACCCGCAGTACTTCTCGCAGCAAGTCCCGTTTAGCAAACAAGGACATTCCTTCCCGCAAGCAGTTTTGCAGTTGCATGGATTAAATTGACGGCACGGCTGGTCTTTCCTCTCAGTAATTCTTTTCCTAATTGAATGATATGCAGCAGACTTCCAAGTATACTTTAAACGGCGCACTTTGCCTCTTCTACGTAGAAATCTTGACCTTCTCCTCACTTGGTTATTAGTCTGATTCGTCCAACAACTAAAGCATTAGTTCCGAAGAGAAATAATTCCATTTAATAAGGAAATGTATGTACTAAAAGGAATATTATTATACCAGATTTCCATTGATATCGAACTTGGAAGAGCCATCTGGATTCAATGCATCACCTCCGAAGAAAGAAGCTTTATTTTCCGAGCAAGTCATGTATTGGAAGACCTCCCAACAAGACTTGAAACCACACAAAAGGTTTCTAGAAATCATGCAGCTGCGAAGAAACAAAGTATTTGTATGTGACTATATAACACAGATTGAGAATTTAGCAGTAGCTAAAATGCATCTATTACTCACCTATTCATTCCAAAAATCTCAACACCTTTTTGGAAAAGGCTTTTCTCAAGTGGTCTCCACGATTTATTTTCAGCCAATCCTCCTTGACATACATTTTCACCCACAAACTCTTCTTTCCTTAAATTTTCATCGCTACACGGTTCAGATGCAACCCCATTTAACTGAGAAACAGGATCGTCACTCTTCACAGAATTCTTGGAGTCTTCTACAGAAGTGTCATTCTTTCTTGAATTCTTAGAGTTGCCAGATTTTACATGCTTCTGAGAAGAGGAAGTAGCATCTTCATTTTCTTTATGTTTTGCATCGCTAGGTGTACGACTTCCAGTGGCGACGGAATCAGTATCTGAGGCTTCTGTCTTCTTTTGCCTCTTTTGAGTCCTACGAGAAACTCGCTCAGCGACTCGGTTGTTATTCCTCTTACGACCTCCGCGTCTCCCACTAGCTTTCACCTTTGGTGATGATGAAACTTTATCAGAATTGGTATCCTGCTGAACTCCATTCTCTGAGTCACTTGATTCTGGCGAGCATTTTTCATTAGAAGACGCACTTTCACTTGGGAAGGTTTTCGGCTTTTTCCTTTTAAGTTTGCTGGAGAGCTTCTTGGATGTGGTCTTAGTACCCGCACCATCTGAAGAAGTGCCAGTCTTATCTTCAATGGTACCATTTGCCGGAGTTGTGTTAGACTTGAGAAGCTGATAGAATGAAAATAATGATTTTGATCAAGTCAGTCTTTCTAGGAGATGCGCTTAGCTACGTCAATAACACAAATTTACCGTTTTATAACAGTTCGGGCCACATGTTAGATTTTCATTTACAGGAGGAGTCCACGGAGCTGGTTTCTCAGCCTAAACATCCACAAAATAGAAATTAGTAAACAATAAAGTGATACTTAAGATTTGTTAGTTGGCACTAACTCACAGGAAATATGAGATCCTGTGAACACCCGTGCAGCCGGCAATCAAATACCTGCATAGACGCATAACAAAGTAAAACAAAGAGTCAAATTATTGCTAGAACATGAACTAATAACCATTTAAGAATTTAGTCTGAGAAGTAAAATGGACTAACAAGGCATCTACGGCAGAACAGGTTGTCAAAAGAATCTAATGCTCCTTCCATATCTTTGTTGAAAAGAGAGCTCTCAGCTTGATTATCGCCACTCTCTGATACTTCTTTTTCCTTCATAAGCACCTCATATCTTGCCTGTATAAGATGTTCGGTGTTCATATCTCTGCAGAAAACCAATTGGGAAAGGGCTGGAACAACACTAATTGGATTTCCTTAAATGATGCATCACACTCACTCTGTTGTCAAATCCTACAATTGAAGTTATATGGACTCTAAAAGAAAATACTTCATACCGGCAATAGACAGAGTTAAGAAGTTGCTGATACCTTTATTTCAGTAGATCTTCTCGACAAGAAATTTGCTAGTTCCTCCAAGACAGAGTCTGAAAGACCTAGTTGCTCAAGGGTCATGCTGAAGAATGAAAAGGAACTTCAGTCCAAGTATATAAGTTTGAATGGAATAGCATCACAATGAACATAGCTGGCAAGAGGTTCACACCAAGAGACCGATATTATTTATACCGACCGAATAATAAAATCTTCAGTCTCCACAAAATCTCGTTTTTCATCTTCCTCATCAATCACTTCCTCTTCACTATCACTACAAATGAGTGCTTCCCCACCAGTTTGATCATAATAAATTCTCCTTCGACCCACTACAGACTGATCTTCAGTCATTCTTTGATTTCTGCATAATTATTCCATATTTAGATACACCGCAAGGGGCTTGCGTTTCAAGTACTCTTACAACATTAACATACCTATCCAGAAAAACCCAGGTGGTGTAAGGTGACAAACGTTTGATATCAGGCATTTTGATTGGACGCAAGGAAATCTTAACAGGGACACTAGATCCTTGAACCATGGTTGAATTAGCATGACCATCTTCCAAGAAGCTATGGTTATTCTTATCTGCATCATTTGCATCGATTCCGCTTTTCATACCATGCGAATCTCTTTGCCTCTTAACCAAAAGATCACTACCGTCTTTACAACCACCTCCTCTCTCCATAGAAGACCTCATAAAACTATGAGTAATACCAGACAAATTTCTCTTGTTCTCATCAATCCTTTTCTGTTCAATCATCAACTTCTACCAATCAGACACATAAACACACTAAAAAAAACGTACAAATAAAAAAAAACAATAACAAAGATTCAACCTTTATTGATATACAACGATCGGCTGCAAGCTTCTTCTTGAGTGAATCTATTACTGCTGTTACTTCCTTTGATGCTATAGCTCTCTCCTCCGGCTGAGATGTCTACAAATGTCACAGAGAAAATCTGAGAGTTTGGAATCTAACAATTTCTAAAGAAACCATGAATACGAGCAAAAAACAAACTTTTAGCTAAAAAATGCAGCAATTTCTAGATCCAAAGAACGAGTGAGTATAAGCCAAAAAGACAAGATGTTGTTGTCATACAGACAAAACACAAAGTGAAGGAATACACTCATTGTCTAAAATAGCAAATAGCAAAGTGAGAATTTGGATTCTACAATCTAACAATTTCTAAAGAAACCATGAATACAAGCAAAAAACCAAACTTTAAGCTAACAAATGCAGCAATCTCTAGATCCAAAGAACGAGTGCGTATAAGCCAAAAAAGACAAGATTTTTGTTATCATACAGACAAAACACAAGTGAAGGAATATACTCATTGTCTGAAATAGCAAAAAGAGAAAGTTTCTATTTGGGGAAATTCGAAGAAGCGATTGACAGAGAGAGAGAGAGAGTGAGATGAGACGAACCGTGGAGTCTTTATGCGGCTCCGATCTGGTCGCCGAAGAAGAAGGCGAAGCTCCCGACGCCATTGTCAAGGGAACCAGATCGGAACCGAGGAAAATGCGGGTTCGGGTCAGGATCCCGGGTCGCGAAAATCGGAAATGTTGGAAGAGATGTGAATTTGGCGGGTCGTATAAACCCTAAAAATTATCTTCTTTTTTTTTTATCTCGTCAAATTAAAAAATCCGGTTGGAGGAATTGTCCAGATACTTTTAAAAGAACATTAACTGTTGTTTTTGAATCGGGAACCGTGAAAACAAAAAATGAAAAATTAGAAACTTTTTTCCTTCTCTGATTAAAAATAAAAAATAGAAAATAAAGTTGGTGGGAAAATAGCGACGTGGCAGATCGATTTGAAATATCTACTGTACATCCGGAAAAGTGTTTCACCGGTTAGCAACGAGTAAGAAACACAACACCTCTGTAACTCTGTTAACGTCACTGGGCCTGAAATTTTAATGGGCCTGAAATTTTAATGGGCCATTAAACCCTAATTTATGGGCTTTTTTCTTTAGCTTTTCGAAATTCTCTTCGTTTGCGTTTTTTCGTCATCACATCGGAAAGAGAAACAGTACGGCGATCGGAAAACCTGAAGAAGATGAATTGCGGCGCGGTGGTTAACGGACGGAGACGCGGATTGATACTTCGTGTAGGCAGAAACTTCGCCGCCAGATCCTTCAGCTCTTCTTCTCAGTTATCATCTGGTGATTGTACTTTTCTTCCCTTCTTATGATTCACATTTCCTTCAACTTCTGGAAAATGATGCAATTAGATCGGTTTCGGGATTAGTTACGAGAAGCTGAAGTTGTTGATGAACTAAGAATGTGTGAGTTTTCGTTTTGTAGAGCATGAAGGTTTCATCAAGGAGATAGCTAAAGCTCAGCCTCCTAAGCATTTGACTCAGCTGCTGAGTATATTCAAAGCTAGAGGTTGATCAATTCTTTTACATTGAGTTTGTTTGATCGAAGTAATTTGTATGTGTAATCTTTGACTATTGACTTGGTTTAGGCAAATCCATAGTTTCTCCTGGTGCTAAGCAAGGCTTGTTGCCTCTTACTATTCCATTGGTGAGAATGAGTCCTGGTATGGTTATGGATCTTTAGATTAGTTTGAATTTCACTTGGAGTATAGTTCTTATAAGTTGGAGGTCTGAGATCTTTCGTTTTCAGGTTCTTCGATTGCTCTACTACGGTGGCCAACAGCTCGTCCTAGGTTAGATGCTAATTTATGTTGTTATATTGTTGCTGTTTCTCTTATGTTTCTTGTTTGAGATCTTATCATTGTTTCATGTGTTTTTTTGCAGTATGGAGATGCCTGTGGTTGAAGTTCAGAAGCATGGAGTTTGGTTTTTAGCCAGTAATGTAATGAGATGCGATTGAACTAAAGTGATTTCTGTTTAGCGTTTTTGTTTTATTTGCTGGTTGTTAGATTCTCATTGTCTGACTTTATTGGTCAAACGTTTCAGGTTGATCAGTTCATTCACAGAATATTGTTGGAAGAAGATGTTACTAAACCTAAAGAATCCAGTCAAGAGATCTTCGATGCTGCTGGTGAAGCTGGGAAGAAACTTTACAGTCAAGGTGACTTTGCCAGATCAGAACTTATGGATTTAGATCTCTATCTCTTAAGAAAGGTACATATATTTAAAAGCTTTGAGTATCAGAGTCTTTTTCGGTACTGTGGATATTGGGATTGATTATTAACTTTGTTAAATTCAGGTTGGACTGTTTCCGGATTCTCTAGAACGCAAAGTTATTCGACATATTGAGAATGGTGACCATGTAAGGCTAGTAACAGCATCTAATCCTATTGTAGTTGACTTGTTTTTTTCTCCCCTTTCTTTAACTATCTTCTTGTGCTACAAATACAAGGTTTCAGCTTTGGTGGCTGCCGAGTTTTATACAAAAAGAGGGAACTTCCCCGGTTTTGCTCGGCCTTTTGCTTTCAACGCAAAGGTTTTGCTGAAGTTCGTATAATTCTCTCCCAACAGTACGTATAGATGCTTATGTCTTTTCTAGAAAACTCTAAGACCTTTATGGTGATGTAGACTTGGGCGTAGCTTAGAAGCGAAAGATGCGGCTAGGGGTGCTCTAAAATCTTCGTGGTGGACCTTAGGATGCAGATACGAGGTACAATTCCTTGAATGTCGTTAAACCATTTCGTAACTGAACAGAGAAAAGAAGAAAGTGTTGAATATATGAAATGGTTGCACAGGAAATTGCTCGAATAGCAGAGTTGGGAGAAGAGCAAATTGTGCAGTACAAAGAAAAAGTTACAGGAGAAGGACGACAACGAGATATAGCTAGGGGAAAGCCAAGGGCCCAGGTTCGTTCTTAGCTTGTATACTCATATCATGCTTTTGGATACAAGGGATTGAAACAAAGCACGTAATTGTTAGGCATCTTACGACGAGGCTGGATTGTTACTGGATCTAGCGTCACTTGAAGGGACATGGGACGAGTCGCTAGAACGGGTTGCTCAATGCTACAAGGAAGCTGGACTAAACGACATGGCCAACTTTGTTCTGTACAGAGATTGAGATGTCTCTTTCAAAGGTCACATGATCAACAACACTGATGTTTTCTTTGAAAATTGACACGACATGGCACGGAATCGAATATTTTTTCCATTTGTGTCTACTTAAAAATTCATTGGGTCAAAGATTACTGACTGTATCTTTTTGAGACTAGAAGTTAAAATGAATAAAGGAAACAGAATTATCATCTCATTGGGGGATATTCTACGTGGAGACTTATATATATATATACTGCCAAAAATTATACGGAAAAATGACAGTTTAGTTTGCATAGTACGGGTAACAAAAAAAAGAGCATGATCAAGGTATTAGATTATAATAGTCTAGATGACACCATCTTCTCAGATGGCAAATGGATTAGGGAGCTTCTTGCTCTTACTTTTCTTTTTCCTTCCCAACAGCTTTCTCCAGAGGCTCTTAACTCCGCCGCTCTTTTTCTGAGGAACAATGGCGAAGCAGTTTGTTTCAGAGCCTTTGCTCTTTTTGTCTGAGAGAAGAATATGTTCCAATGCCTCAATGGTTTCATTGTAAACAGAACTGCCACCTTTTCCGTTTTTATCAGCTGCTTGAGGTTTCTGGTCCTTGGATTCTTCAGTGTCGTGATCTTCTGCCTTCATCTGATCCAGAAGAGATGATCTCTGAGTGGTCAATCTCTTCTCTGGTTTTGTCTCTTGTGAAGATTGTGCAGTAGCTAAGTTGTTTGACTTTTCGGGAAGGTCAGGTGTGAGAATGTCTGAAAGTAAAGCTGTTTCTTTTGAGTTAGTCAATGCTTTGAGCTGCTTTCCGAGGTTTAGAATTGTTTCTTGACACTCGGCTAACTTTTCGGAAGCAGCAGTGATCTCCAATTCCTGAATCATCTCATCAAACACAGAAGAAAATCAACATCTCATTTGTCAAAATGTAAGAATTTGATCTTGTGATGGTTGCTTACAGTTCGTATGTTTTGTTTTTCGTCCAGCTTGAGCTCGTTCGCTGAAGCACTGCAAGAAGAGAACCATTGGATGCATCAGAGATAAATCTATGATTGTTCAAAGTCTTCAAGCATTCACATTTACCTTGCCGTATTGTCCTTTGCCCCTTCTTCAACCATTTTGCTTGGCAGCTTGTGATTACCAGGTTTGTCTTCCATCAACTGATCCTTGCAAGCCAAAGAGGAAACATCATCTGTCTTAAACTTATCTGCTTCTGAAACCTGACCAAATATTCCAATATCAACTTCGCTTCCACTCCGTGACTCATCCCATTCGAACTGTTTCTTGATATCTTCTCTCATGCTTGAAACATCTTGAAGAGAAAAACAATGGTTCACCATCCATTCCAATACAGAGCTTAACTCTTCTGCAAACTTCTTCATGTCTGCTTTTCTGTCTATTAGATCGTAACAAGTCTGAAGAAATCGTTGCAATACACTACTTAGCTCTGTAGTTTTCCATTGCAAGACACGAGCAGTGTAACCCGAAAGCCTTTCTGATTCTCCGTGTGAGACATGCCTCTCATCTTTCAAGCTGACTCCTTCGATAATTTCAACGATTCTGCGAATCGACTTGCTGATATCACTCTCTGTGTCTGATGCACCCTTCACAGTGGAAGTCTCCGTCTGTTTTAAGCTTGAATGGTTTACACCTGACAGGGCTTTACTTATATCTTCAAGTACTTCATCAGTGTTCCTCTGCGTGATACGCTTATGTTCCATTATCGCTTTCAAGACAATATGAAGTGATTGAGGTAATTTGCTCGTTGAATCTGACTTGATATCTTGTGGAGACGCGCCAGGAGTTTTCGTTGCCTCAGATGAATCTTCATTAGATTCGTTCTCTACCGGACCAGAAGCTGAAATGGAATCAGAAGAGAAGATAGGAGAACTTCCAGGTCGGTTATCGACTGCTGTACTTGTAACCATTGCAAGCTTCTCCATTTCAGCAAAGTCATCCATTAGTTTCATCTCTGCGGCTTTAGGGGTTCTAACCAAACTCGAGCCCATTTGCTTCTTGTTCTTGAAATTATCCAGCTCTGAAAGCAAAGTAGAAGCCCAAGAATCAGAACAGCTAACTTTATCATCATTGTCAAACTCTGATAACGATGCAAGAGATACTTCATGGGACACATTGCTGCTCCGGCTAGGCTCAATGTTTGTGCCTTTAGAAGATTCATCGAGGTGAGACTCGAACTCTAGTAGTCTAGACGCTGTTCGAGAATACATATTTCTTGAGAACTGAAGCTCATTGACTTTCTTGTTCAAGGCATCCCTCAGAGTTTTGTTCTCTTCTTCCAGTAAGCATAATTGCTCAGTGAGGTTATTGATCTTTTCGGAATCAATCATCGCGCCGTTAGTGCTTCCATTGACTCTTCTCCTTCCCAACATCTCTACTTCACTTCTCATTTTGGACATAGCAGCAGGTCCAGGTAACCGTTTCCTGACAAGTATACGTAACCTTTGACACTCTGATTCTAGCTTTGCAACTTTCTTCACATTCTCTAAGTGAAGTTTATGTGATGCTTCAGCTGTTCGACGGCTAAACTCTCTCTCTTCATTCCGAAGCTCAAGCTCTTTCTCCAGCACTCGAACTTCATACCTCAGCGAAACGTTTTCTTTTTCCTTTGACTCTAAACTACTCACCAAAGCATTGAAATCAGCCTCGATACGGTTCCTCTCTCTGATTAAATCCTCAACAGTTTTGTTCTTTGCTAACAAAGCCTTTGAGAGTTGAGTGTTCTCGCCTTCTGCTTCTGCAAGTTTCTTACCGGTATCTGCCATCTCCGTCTTTACAACAATCAATCTTCGTTCGTACTCCTGTGCTGCTTTTGTCAAAGCATCATGCATCCTTTGCTCCTGCTCGTCCCTAACAAAGCGAAGCTGCTGCATACATTCTTTTAGACCAGCATCCGTGTGACTCGATCTCTCGTCGCTCCTGTGTTTCTCATTCAAAGCTTCTTCTAGCTTCTTCTTGAGAGATGCTGATTCAGCTTTTGTCTTCTCCCAGCCTGTTAACACACAATGCAAATAAAACAAGAAGCTACGTGAGGCTTGTGAAAAGGACAAGAGTCGAGGAAAAATCATTGCTATAGATATATTCAAAGATCCAGTAAAGTTACCAATAATTGCGTCTTGTGTCTCAGTCTTATGCTTATTGCTCTCAGCTTCGACAGAGGTAAGCTTATCATTTAGACTTCTAAGGCGATTCTCCAGCTCAATCTTGTCAGCAACAAGCTTCTCAATCTGATTTTAAGAACAATCAAGCTCATGATCAACAAATACGGCAAAGATAGCTTGATACAAAATAGCAAAAATGGTGTTTCAAATTACATTACATCTTAGCAAAAAGCTTGAAGCCCCTTGCTTTTGTCAAAAAGAGATCATCAAGAAGGATAAGCAAAACTTAATGGGACGAAATAGTGAAAACGACACTTGAATCTAAAACAGATCACACTCTGGTACTACTTAAGTACTAACTACTAACCATACAAACATCTCTCTCTAGAAGATCCATTTTCCAACCTAACAACAATAAAAAAAAAAACACAATGTTATCATCAATACATCCACTTACCTCTCCATTGGAGGAAATGCCATTACTTTCAACAACGGTTTTGTCCATTGATTTCTTCTTCCAAGGCCATGCTTTATGGTCCATCTATTACCCACAACTAGTCTTGAATCTTTGACAATATCCTATAACATAAAGAAAAGACTTTCCTTAGAAACTCAATTCTCATAACTCATAAGAAGTAAGACAAAGTCCAGATTTTTATGTTCTGTTTCGATCCCACATTTCTCACAAATGGACCCACATTTTCCAGATTGTGAGATTGAACAACAAAACAAACAAAAAGTTCCTAAATTTAGAATAACAAATCTCCTTAACTGCATAGAGATATAAAGCTCAATCAATGGCTTCTACATGCACTCAACACACACAAAAAGTTCATAAAGGTGAAGACTTTAATACAAACACATGACAAATCAATAAAGTTAGATTTTTTTTCCTAAAACCAACAGAAAAAACAAAACTTTCATCACCTTAAATCGAAATCTCACTGCCTCTGATGGTTCTGGTGGAAACAACAATGTGTGAGATTAATAAACAGAGAAGAAGACAAATGAAAGGTTAAGGAAGAAAAGGGACTGTTTGGCAAAGTTTAAGATTACTCGAAAACAACTGTAGAGAGAGAGAAAGAGAGAGACTGTAGAGTGAGAGAGCTGAGAGAGGATGTGTCGGGTAGGATCTGATCGAAATGGGCCACGTACGCTTAATGAACGTTGGATCGTACGAGATTAATTTAATCGATTTTTATATAAATATTAAAAATGAATAGAAAATTAAATTTGTATTTTAAAGGTGAACAAACATGTTTATGAATTTCATGGACCTCGGAATTCTAATATTTAAAAATTTTAAGCTGAGATAGTTTATTATTATTTTTTAAATCGAAAGAGTGATTAGTAGGAGTGCTTTAATCATTCCATATATGGATATAGACCTTGGAGTTCTAATAGTTTAAAAGGTTAAGCTTATAATTTATTAATGAGATCTCTTTTTATACTTATATTGAAAGAGTGATTAGTAATTAACTAATTTGTAGGAATGCTTTATGCTTAATGAATAATTAAATGGGTTAAGTGTGCAATCTAATCAACTTTTAAGAAGTGTTTTTGTTTTGTAGTTTACCTTACCATCTCTATCTTAAGACTTTTACAGGTTGGTATGTTTGTTAAATAAAAATAAAATCTAGCTTGTCGAATAAAATCGTCTTTTATGTCTTTTTCATATTGTTCTAATTAAACCAACAACAATATAATATAGTAGCTATGATAATATTATTGTTATTTCGTAAATGTTAATTGATTATTTTGTGTTTGAAGCTTATTCATCAATTGAACTTTCCCGAATGTCAGCTAAGGGATTCATTAAAAAATTGCTTTCTCTTTTCGGTAAGGAAGGAGTCTAAACTAACACTAGATTCTAACCTTAATATAAATAATATTTTTATAATAAATTTTAATATTATGTTTATATTCATTAACATAATATAATACATTCTAATTAATTTTAAAGATGGAATTTTGTTTTAATGTTTAATTTTATTATAATAATACTATAATAAAATTAATTTTTTATATAATTATAATTATATATTTACAAAAATTAAAATATAATAATCCATCTATTCAACTTATGGTTTTTAGTTATTTTTAATGTTTTCTATTTGATTAATTTTTTTTAACTCATTATTCAATCTATTTTACAATTATCTGAATAATTTATATATATTAATGGAATAAAAGTAAAAAAAACTCATTATTCTAAAAATATAAATTCGTTTCACTACATGAATAATATATATACATATATATAGATTAATTTTAATATTTTAATAAGATTAATTTTTAAATACCAAAATATATTTATTTATGTTATTTTTATGTGTATATTTACCAAATTTTGATTTTATGATTTATTAAAATAATTAATATATTAATTTATTAAATTATATTTATTATTTGATTTAATATATAATATATTTATTTTTTATTTTTAATTAATTATATTAGTCGGATCCATTATTTTTGATTTTTTGGATATATACTTAATATTTTTTTTCTTGAAAATATATTTAATAAAGATAATAATATATTTTATAATTACTTTTAATGATTGTATGAAAAACTATTAAAATCTAATGGTATTTATTGTAAATCACATGCGAGTGAGGATAAAGTTTTTCCAAAAAAATAATCTTCTTTTAATAATATAGATTAGATTAATTTTCCCTTAAAACATACTATTTGCTAATCACTTCATTAACAAGCATATGCCTTCTTTGTTTAGAAAGGACTTCATAATGGGTCCAATTAAAGATGTAATTAGCAAACTAAGTTTTAGGTGATCAGTCTTTGTATATGAATAATATTACTTCAAAACTTGCTTTTAATGGGCGCAAATTTTAAATTATTATGGGTGCATATAAAAGACTTACTGAAAAATACACTAGTTTTTTTTTTAAATCATGGGTGCACATGCACCCCCTTGTAACACTCTAGCTTCGCCCTGACCCTGAGGTAAGGCAAAGATGGAAGACAAAAGACGGTGACTTGAAAAGCCAATTCGAGTTTTCTTCCATCTTTTCATTTCTCTCTTTCTCTTTCAGTCTCGTTTTGTTTTTCTTCTCAAAGTCCTTTTCACATTGACCAGATGTTTCTTCATCCATATTGATGTACGAAACCATCTCTTCCTGAACTACATATCGATGACGCTACCATTCATTTATTGTAAGAAACCATCTCTTCCTGAACTACTTTATATCTGTCTCTATGACTATTCTCATCGGGTTATTTTTTTTCATTAATTAAGAGTTCTCGGTATTATTTGTTGTGTATAGCTCTAAAATTTGGTAAACATCACCTTTTTGAAATGCAAAATGTTTGGAAATTGAGTATTCAACACAAAGTGATATTAATAGTAGCTTTGTAATCACTTATCCGAAGACGGAGTACTTATGGAAAAATAACACCGAGTCTTGTTATTGGGACCGTATAACGTATGAAGCCAGGATCGGGAAAATGATAAAAGTCATTGCCGTATAACGTCTAATATTAATAGTAGCTCTGTAATCCCTTATCCGTAGACGGAGTCATGGAAAAATAACACCGAGTCTTGTTCTTGGGACCGTATAACGTGTGATGCCAGGATCGGGAATGTGATAAAGTCATTGCCGTATAAAGTGATCGCAGTATCACAAAGTCATTGAACAAATTATATCAAACAAATTCCAACAGAGAAAAATGTATCATGCCAATTGTAATGTATATAAAGAGATGGGCGTGGAACTATGTTAGTATCACAAATTCCACTTTTCATTTCTTCCTTCTTGATATTCCACAAAGTTAAATTACCTGAAAAGGAGAAGGAAAGGCTTTTGGAAACTCATTCATATTAGTCTTTCTTTTCTTTTCTTGTTCACTTTTTATTTTTAATTTAAAACGTGTCTGCGGTTTAAACGTGTCTCCAGTTTGTAATTAGATACAGTATCTTAATCAAGTACTGCATTTTTGTTATTAGTAAAGAAACGATCCAAACCATGTCTTTTGTGATAAAAGATAGATCGTCGCAATGCTTCCTCACGATCAAAAGCATTTGCATTATGTTTTTACTATTATCGAGTACACGTGGAGCTTTTTCTGCAGATTTAGATTATGGAGAAGCTCTCACAAAGAGTCTTTTGTATTTTGAAGCTCAACGCTCTGGAAAATTGCCACCAGACCAAAGAGTTCAATGGAGAGGAGATTCTGCACTCAGAGACGGTTCCGATGCCCATGTAATCTGCATCCCAATCGTTTTTTTTCCATCTTTACTACTATATTTTTGTTGTCATGAGTATTTATTAAGTAAAATATTTGGTAATTAATGTAAAATAGATTGATCTCACCGGAGGGTATTATGATGCCGGAGACAATATGAAGTTTGGATTTCCGTTGGAGTTCACAACGACGATGCTAGCTTGGAGCAGTGTAGAGATGGCATCTCAGCTCAATGCCCACAATGAGTATCAAAATGTCCTTGTGGCTCTCAAATGGGCCACAGACTATCTCATTAAAGCACATACAGAGCCCAGTGTCCTTTACGGACAAGTGGGCGATGGTAAATCCGACCATGACTGCTGGATGAGACCGGAGGATATGACCACTCCTCGTCCTTCATACCGCATTGATGCTCAGCATCCAGGTGCTGACCTGGCGGGCGAGACAGCTGCAGCCATGGCTGCAGCTTCTCTGGCATTTGCACCGTCTGATGCAGCCTATGCCAAAACACTCATTGATCACGCGAAAGATCTATTTAAATTCGGTAGAGATTATCCCGGGGCCTATCATAACTCCATTACTGATGCGGCTGGCTTTTACCCTAGTAGTGGGTATGAAGATGAGTTGTTGTGGGCTGCGGCTTGGCTTCATCGGGCCACCGGAGACCAGATGTATCTCGATTATTTAACACAAGCTCCTAGTAGCGGAGGTCCGAGGTCTCATTTCTCTTGGGATGATAAGTTTGTGGGGGCACAAGTCTTGGTAGCCAAGGTAGGTTTATGTGTATTCTCTAAAGATATCCTATTCTAACTTAAACATCAAGAAATAAACATTTAACACATGGTTTTCGCACATGTTAGCTTGTGGTTGAAGGGAAAGTGAAGAGCGAAGGAAAGATCGCAGAGTACAAAAGTATGGCGGAGCAGTTTATCTGCAACTGTGCTCAAAAGGGTTTTAATAATGTTAAGAAGACTCCGGGAGGTTTACTTTGGTTCTTGGAGTGGAACAACCTCCAATACACAGCTACTGCTTCTTTCGTCTTATCCAGTTATGGTAAATACCTTGAGGCTGCGCAAGCCTCTGTCCAGTGCCGCGATGGTGTTCTTCGAGCTTCTGATCTTCTCGGCCTCGCTCGGGCTCAGGTTAGGCAGGGTTTTTTTTCTACTTCTTTTTCTTCCAGGTTTATGAGGATTCATGAGCGAATTAAAAGAAAAACTTGGTTCGATTTAGGATATTAAGTTTTGAAAAGTATAAATATATTATTATTCGCAGTAAAAAAATATTCGTTTAGTATGATCAACTTATATATATGTTCTGATTCGGCGCAATGGAAATATTTTAATGATAACTGCATGGTTTATGTTACCAGGTAGACTACATACTTGGGTCCAATCCCAAGAACATGAGCTACATGGTAGGATTCGGAACCAATTATCCTAATAGACCACACCATAGAGGAGCCTCTATAGTGTCAGTCAAGAAAGATCCTAGCCAGATGGAATGCAGTGGAGGTGCTAAAGATTGGTACCACGCTCCTGAACCGAACCCTAATCTTTTGGTTGGAGCAATTGTAGGTGGCCCGGACGTTAACGATGCTTACCAAGATGAACGAGAAGATTTTCAGCACAACGAGCCCGCCACCGTCACGGTTGCTCCTTTCGTTGGTGTTTTGGCCGCCATCGCGTGATAGATAATTAAATTCACATCTCTGTATTTGTTAGTATTATTTAGAGAAAGTTGCATGTGGGCACACTTTTTGATTTTTTTTTTTTAATATAAAGCACTGAAACCATCTCCAATGTATTTTTTATTTTTATATTTAAGTTAAAAGAATTCTTCCAATGTATTCTTTTATCTTTTTTCTTTTAAGAAAGAATATTCTCTCCATTTTTGAAAGATAATTTTTTCTAAAAAAACTTGTATTCCATGAATATAGTTTTTAAGTTTTCTATGCATTTTTAATTATTAGTAATGATAATTTATAGAAAAAATAATTATGGGAAAGTTTGTCGAAGCCAGAAATCTGGGAATTATACGGTGGAAGATAGGTTGTCGAAATGATCCTTGAGGCATAATTGAATGAAGTTCTGTACGATTTTTGGTGCTTCTGTAAGAATGTTTTATGTTCTTATATGTGACCTATGTGTTAATTTGGTTTGATATAAAGATTAAATTCATATTAAAGTTAAAATTTCTAAGATAAAAGATGATACCAGTGATAGATTGATTTCAACTAATGTCATTAGAATTTGGGTATTTTGGTAACTCTCTTCCTTTACTTTATATATTATCCTTCTTCTATAGTTCATATATATAACCAATGTAATTATAATAAATTATAATTACATGGTAAGTATGCTATATTAATTAAGAGACACAATTACTTAATGAAAGGATGTGACCATTACTTAAAGGGTGTGTTTGACTATTATACAAGCACAATAATTTTTGTGTTTATGACATAATAAGAAAAAACTAAAAGACATACAAAATAATAACTGTGAGTGATTGTGTTTAAGAGAGAAGAAGAACTTTGATTCTTTATCCATCAAAAGAATCATAAGGAGAAAAAGTTAAGGGAAGAAGAAATCAATTGAAGTTCTGATCATAGTAAATCTTCAAAGTATTGATCAAAGTTAGTATCACTTTCTTCTTTTCTAAGAAATTATTTTGCATGGATTGAATTAAATTCAAATGTACATCCTGTAATTTGATGTTTACAGCTTCCCCCGGCCATAACTTTTTCTTCGTTGGTGGCTCTAGCACGTACACCGTCGACATCTCCTCGTCTGACAACCTTCTTACTCTCTCTCTCTCTCTCTCTCTCTCTCTCTCT
>OVBI01001597.1:8387-31383 GCA_900406495.1 Sisymbrium altissimum
TCAAAACCCACATTTCTGGAATTAACAATTAAAATATTTGAATAGCAAAAAAGAGTTTCCATATTGAAATATGAGTTCGGAGAGAATTCTTTTTGAACTATTTCATCGATAACTTTACGAAAAAAAACATGAAATACTGTCTTTGGAGAGTTTTCCGACAAACCGATGAAGTTACAATTCATCGAATAAAGGAAAAATGGACAGCCAGATCGGTATCAAGACCTGCCAATGATACCGAGCTGACTGACATCCTATCAGCATGTTCGGCTGATCCTTTTATCCTTTGAACGATTCCTCCGATAAACCGACGAAAGTTACAATTTTTCGAGTAAAAAACAATCAACCAAGCTTGGAGGACAGCCAGCTCGGTATTTTGGACAGCCAATCCTACCGAGCTGACTGACACACTGAGCTGATTGCATGTCTTGCCAAGTATCTACCACAGAACGTCAATCTGGACAGGACGGAGGAGTCAGCTCGGTACCAGTATACCGAGCTGGCTGTCATGATGCATTCAGCTCGGTATCATGCTCCCTGTTTGATACCAATCTGGACAGCATGATACATTCATCGGTCCAATCCTTCCTTTCCTGGAAACCGAGGTGGATGACACTTTCCGAGAATTCCAAGTTAAAAAGGACATGTGTTCAATGATCGAGGTGTATCTTCCAAACCATAAGGCTTTTGAACATGAAACTACTTTTACAAAGTTCTCCACTCAATTATGAAGCTTCTAGAAGAAGAATCAGATCAAACAGAGTTCATACGAGAAAGTTATGACATCCACAAGTTGGGAGTTGCAGTCCAGCTCGGTATGGGAAGCTTGGTGCAGCCAGCTCGGTGTTTCCTTCACCCAAGCTACCGAGCTGGACGACATATGTCAGTCAGCTTGGTAAAATACACCCTCCTGGATACCGATTTGGCCGACATCCTTCAGCATACCGAGCTGGACGCATCCTACGACTTATCGGAAGATCTCCTCTCATTCTGTATACCGAGCTGGACGATGTCATATACCTGGAAGCAAGCCAGCTCGGTACATTCTGTCACCAAGGCTGACCGAGCTGGCTGATACTTTTTCTTTCGTCTCATTTTGCTTCTTTCTTCGTCTTCAAGGTCTTTTTGTAAACATACCGATGTTTTCGTAAGTTTCTCGAAACATCGCGATGTTTTGTCTATCTAAGATAACAGAAATGTTAACTTAAAAAAACCCGGAGAGAACCAGTGAACCAAAAGATGAGGGACAGAATCGGGCTGAGCTGGAAGGATGGACCGACAAGGGCTGAAACCGACTTATGGAATGTTCTAGAAGTTTCCTCGAAGATTTATGAAAAAGTCATCGGAAAAAAGAAAAGACCTTTGTCCCACGTCGAAACTTAGACTGTTTACGACTTAGGATTTCTTCGTATAAATAAGGATCGATCTCTACTTCTTGTAACACATTCAAGACATTCGCAATATATTATTCATTCGACATTTAGCAATAAATCATATTCTCATCTTTCTTTTTTCTTATTCTTCACTTTTGCGGAAATTTACCAAAATCTTTCAAGGGGTTTCTCATTCCAGAACTTTTGGGACTTAATTATCAAATTCATTTTCCAAAAATACATTTTGTGAAATCTCGCTCCCATAGAGGGGACTCATCAAGATCGTCAAAGATATCATCATTACGAGTTTCCCTCCCATTTACGCCGAACACTTCGACCAATGGGCTGGGGGCATTTGTTGGACCATAAATCCACACCGAAGGCTTGGGCCTGCAAAGCCCATTACGCTCTCAGAGGCCCATACTGCATGATGGCCCAGGAGAGAGGCCAAGTCAAGATAAGGCTCACGAGCAGTCTGGAAATTGGGGAAGAAGTTAGAGACCCCAAGATCTTCGAGGAGGAGGAGTCAAAGGAAGAGCTATAAGAGACGACTGGAGCTGAGGGGAAAGACACGATGAAATATCTGACCAAGAGCTTATTGACCACGTCTTATCTTTTTCCGTTGTAAACAAAATACATTTAGTCCAGTTTCATACTTGTAATCCTTTGTCCTACTCATAAAGATCGTTTCCCACACTTAATCTCTTTTCAATATCCAATAATCAATAAAATTCGTTTTGTGAGTTTTGATGCTCACAGCTAAGACTTGTATTTTATTTTGGTCAGCCAAGCAAACTCAAGCGTCAGCACTTATATATCAATCTTAACTACATAGCTCTTGAAGGGAAGCTGGAGATGTCTCTTAAAGCTCAACTCTTCCTCTTTCTTAAGCTTCCTTATTTTTTCGTTGTAAAGCTGATGAAAATCAGACTATTATGGTTTATGGGGTTTTGTTCTAAAAAAATTGTATGATTTCATAAAACCAGTATATTAGAAAATATGGAAAATCACCTTATTTTCTCTCCCCGGTCTCTGAAATAATGACTTCAGCATCCTATGACTCTCACACCAAATCTAAATATCTAGTGTTATCTTCGCTGGTGAAAATCGATGCAACTGATATGGACCCCTATTGGTAAGGATTGTTGATTTAGGCTGTGATTTTAGACTTTTGGCTTTAGAATTTTAGGCTTTAAAACTTTGGCTTAAGAAAAAAAGAAAAAAGAAAAAAAGAAAAAGAGAAATTATAAAAGTTAGTAATGTGGCTTTAGAAAATAATGAATAAAAAGAATTAAAAAAAAGTGGCTTTAGAGGATTTTAAATTCTCTAAAGCCTTAAAAAATTTTATTAGGTACTTTTTGGCTTTCATAACTTTACAAAACCAACCATGTTAAACACAGCCATGGTTTAAATTTGAGACTAGAGATATGTATGTAAATCTAGGAAAATATGGAGACATTTAAGAGAAGGATTGAAAAAGGGGGTAAGCTATGTGACCTAATTTACGGTGTAACCAACGAAGAGTATTGAATGATAATGAAAATATAGGGAGATGGAGAGAATTTTTTTTTGCATTAACAGAGTAAGAAGGTGGGAACGTGGTGTGTTGGTGATTTGAAACAGCAAAGATAAGATTAGTGTCACGGGCTTCATGGAGAAGTCCAACAAAGGATTTAATAATAATCAAGGTCCAAATTTGTTTTGTAATACCAATTAGCTGATTTGGGCGATTACTGGGCCTACACCAAATCATTTCTTGTTTCTTTTGTGATGGTCTGTGCAAATTTGATGTCCAAAACTGTAGGACAAATGTGAATGGAGATACATCTGGATTTATTACATGGTTTTATACTTATGTGGAGGGTCTGAGAATTGTGGGAGACAATCTTTTTTATATAAATGAGAGAATTTAGAAAAAAGTTGGCTGTAATTTTTATAGCTGTCCTTTAAAAAAAAGTTACAAATTCTAGGTTTTTGAAAAAGTACCATAACCATGAACAAATATATACATATTTTTTTTTTACTTTGAGTAATTTCATAGACTTTTAAATGTTTTTAGGAAAGTAAAAGTGTGATTGGTAAATGATGCAGCGAATATATCCAAATATCTTTATTATTTATTTGTATATATCTAGATAATTACCTTTTATTTTTATTTATTATATTTTAGTAGTTTTCCTATTTTAATTAAGATTAGGGTTTTTGGCTTTCATTACAAATAGCCGTTTAGGCTTATTGTTCTATTCAGTTTTTGATTGATTTAATAAAAGAGAGGTTTAAACCCTTATTTTCCTTTTTTACGGCTAGAACTTGCGAGTTCTCAACGGATCAAGAAGGCATCGATTCTTAGGTATTCTTAGACTAAATAAGATCTTTGCATTATCATAGCTTCTGCTTCATCAGTTGGTACCAGAGCTACGTCCGGTAATTTCTTAATCGAAGACCGATTCTGGATGTCATGTTGATTGACACTCGCTACACTTTCGAGGACGAAAGTCTTTTTGTCGAGAGAGAAGGCCGTGAGATCTATAGAGAGATCTATGGTAATCCCATCTATGATGTATATGAAGATGATGATCAGATCTACAGGGGTATCTATGGTGATCATATTTATGATATCTATGAAGATGATCACATAGTTGTTAAGCATATCGAGTTTGTGTTTAGAGAAGATTCTTTTGGGAATCAGAATTATTTGCATAATCAAATTGATTCAAATTTCGAGTTTGTGCAAAATCATGTTTATGAAGAATACTCGAAGAATCCTGAAAGAGCATATCTAGTGAAAACCCTACTGAAACTGATAAAGGAGAAAGCTATGCTTAAAGCACAAGTGAACATTCTAGAGATGGAGAAACATGTTTCGTCCGAAAATAAGGAAGACATTAGTCATGTGTCTGCTGAAAATTCTGAAAAATACGAATCACTGGTAAAACAATTGGCTGAAGAAAAAGAGAGGAGCAGTACACTGGAGAAGAGAGCTACCAATGTCTGGGAAGCTTTCCCCCGTGAACAGCAGAAGACCAGAAGTCTGGAACATAGTCTCTCTGATAATAATAGAAGGGTGAGAATGATGAGCAAAGGAAAAGAGAGTTTGGATGAGATACTTTCATTTGGCCAACCTCCAAAAGTAAACTGGGGATTAGGATACGGTGGTACGTCAACTGATAATCAAGTAACCTATACAAACCTCTCAAATTTTGTAGCAGGGAGTTCCAGAGAATAAGTTTTGAGAAAGAAGAAGATTGAGATTGAGCCTGCCTTAAGTCAGGATAAGTGAAAGTCTGGATCAAGTCTACAAGAAAGTAAAAAGAGACACTCTAGTTGTTACTTTTGTGGAAAGAATGGCCACATCAAAAGGTACTGCTATACCTTCGCAAAGAAGGTTGGACAAGCTTGGTGTAGAGGCCAGTGTTTCATTGAACCAACAAGATATGGAAGAGTGTGGATTGCCAAACATGTGCTATATGGAATTGTTGCCGTGAGAGAAGCTGCAGAAATCAACTCAACCGAGATTGTGTGCAACCTTGCGGGAATCAGTGAAAGAGACACTTGGAGAACAAATTTCAGGAAAAACCTGCAACATTGCCTATACCTCATCAAATGGATCTACATCACAATCTTGGTACTTTGACAGTGGATGCTCTAGACATATGACTGGGAAGAAGGATTACTTTGGTTATTTCGAAACTTTCAATGGAAGCCATGTCACCTTTGAAGATGGTGCAAAAGGAAGAATAGAGGGCTCGGGAAGTATTGAAAGCAAAAACCAACCTGATCTAGAAAATGTCTATTTGGTGAATAGACTTAAGGCGAATCTTATCAGTGTTAGCTAGTTGTGTGATGAAGGACTGGAAGTGACATTCACAAAGAAAGACTGTCAAGCCATTGATGACAAGGGAATTGTGGTACTGATGGCAGTCAGGTCTGGCAACAACTGATATATGTGGGAATCATCACATAAATGCTATATAGCGTCTAGCTCTCGTTTGGATCTGTGGCATAAGAAATTGGTCACATAAGCACACATGGATTAAACCGTCTGGTTAACGCTGAGGTTGTTCGTGGCGTCCCTAAGCTTGAGAACAACACTGAAACCGTGTGTGAAGCTTTCTGCAAAGGCAAACAAGTTAAGATTCAACACAAGCAGCTCACTAACATCAGAACCAATAAACTACTGGAGTTAGTTCACATTGATCTAATGGGTCCAGTTCAAACATAAAGTATAAATGGTAAGCGATACATATTTGTGCTTGTTGATGACTACTCCAGATACACCTGGGTGCGATTTCTGAGAGAAAAATCCGATGCTGCTGAAAGCTTTAAGATATTAGCATTGTAACTTCTAACAGAGAAAGGTGGAATAACGCAAATAAGAAGCGATTATGGAGGAGAATTTCAGAATGAGATCTTCAGAAAATTCTGTGAATCCCAAGGAATCAAACACCAGTTCTTGGCTCCTAGAACACCACAGCAAAATGGAGTTGTTGAGAGAAAGAATCGTACGCTTCAAGAAATGGCAAGGGCCATGTTGCACGAAAACAATATCTCAAAGCAATTCTGGGCTGAAGCAGTTAACACAGCTTACTACATAATCAATCGAGTCTATGTAAGGCCAGGAACGAAGAAGACACCGTATGAAATATGGAAAGGAAAAACTCCCAATCTGAGCTACTTTCATGTTTTCGGATGTATGTGTTATATACTCAATGATAAGGATCATCTTGGTAAGTTTGATGCCAAGAGCGATGTCGGAATCTTTCTTGGGTATGCTACAAATAACATGGCTTACAGAGTTTTCAATCAACGAACAAAAACAGTGGGAGAAGCTGTGAATGTGGTGTTTGACGACCAGAATCATCTCAGTATGGAAGAGGTAACACATGAGAACAGAGAAGCTCTGGAGATAGAAAAAGTGAACAATTCCAACGAGAAGGAAGAAGTTGATGAAGCAGTATGCGAAAAGGATAATAGTCATGTTCGAGTCCATAGGAATCATTCAGTTAATGATGTCATCAGTGATGTGTTGGGTGGACGCAGAACTAAGAATGTGCAAATAGACTTCAAGAAACTAGATGCAGGCATGATGTGTGCTTTAGAGAAGATGTCGTGCTTTGTCTCTCTCACTAAGCCTAAAACTGTACAAGAAGCGTTAGAGGATGATTTCTGGACTGGAGCGATGCATGAAGAACTAGATCAGTTTACTAAACTTGATGTGTGGGATCTTGGACCCAAGCCTCCTGGTGTAAACGTTGTAGGAACAAAATGGGTGTTCAAAAATAAGATTGACGAAGAAGGGAATATAGTCAGAAACAAAGCGAGATTGGTTGCACAAGGATACTCTCAGATTGAAGGCATTGATTTTGATGAGACGTTTGCACCTGTAGCATGGTTGGAATCTATAAGACTCTTGTTTGGAATAGTATGCAAGCTTAGGATTAAGCTCCACCAAATGGATCTCAAGAGTGCTTTTCTGAATGGAACACTTCAGGAGGAATTATATGTCTCGCAACAAAAAGGGTTTGAAGATCCGAAATTTCCCGAGCATGTTTACAAACTTAAGAGAGCCCTCTACGGATTGAAACAAGCACCAAGAGCATGGTATGAAACACTTACTCAATTCCTTCTTCATTCAGGCTTCAAAAGGAGTGGAGTGGATAAAACCCTATTTGTGTTATAAAAGAAGGATGACATTCTTGTGGTCCAGATCTACGTAGACGACATAATCTTTAGAAGTACCACAGAAAATCTGGTTAACTACTTTGTCTCAGCTATGACGAAGGAGTTTGAGATGAGTATGGTTAGTGAATTGAAATACTTCTTGGGTTTACAAATCAAACAGACAGAGGATGGGATCTTTGTAAGTCAGAGCACATATGCTCGAAACCTGGTCAAAAGATTTGGACTTGAGTTAGCTAAAGAAGCACGGACTCCTATGAGCACTACCTGCAAACTCTCAAGAGACGAAGATGGAGAGGCTGTTGACAAAAAGCTCTATAGAGCTATGATTGGAAGCCTTCTTTATCTCATAGTGAGCCGACCTGATATCTATCTGAGTGTGGGGCTGTGTGCCAGATAACAAGCTCAACCTAAAATGTCTCATCTGGTGGCAGTCAAGCGGGTCATCAGATAAATTAAGAGTACAATGAACTATGGGATGAGCTATTCGGTAGAGACGAATGCAAACTTGGCTAGTTTTTGTGATGCGGATTGGGCAAGATGTCTTAATGATCGTAAAAGCACGTCTGGAGGATGCTTCTTCCTTGGGAACAACATGGTACCGTGGCACAGCAAGAAGCAGAACTGTGTGTCTCTATCCACTGCAGAAGCTGAGTACATTGCCCTGGGAAGCTGCTGCACTCAGTTACTATGGATGCGTCACATGCTCAAAGGCTATGGGATCACTACTGATTCGTTTCTGGTTCATTGCGATAACAAGAGTGTAATTGACATCTTCAAAAATCCAGTCTAACACTCAAGAACAAAACACGTGGATATCAGACATCACTTTGTGAGAGAACTTGTGGAGGACAAGCTGGCCATCATCAAACATGTCCCATCTGAAAATCAACTGGCGGATATCTTCACAAAACCACTTGATCTGAATAGCTTTTTGTATCTTTGGAAAGCCTTAGGAGTGGTTGATGCTTGACTCTTGAATTCGAGTGAGGATAGGTCTTAGGCACTACTAAAGACTGCATGGAAATAAATTTGTTTGGTTTGACCTATGTGAATCTCTGGTATCTCTTCTAACTTGTTTCAACTCAGCGATGTTCCTCAGTAGAAAAGAAAGCCGTGGTCTGACCTCAAGCGAAGGATAATGGACATTTTGAGAAAAATCAAGCATATGATCGTGACTTTATCTGAATGAAGTTTAAGGCATGAGAGTGATCAAAAGAGACGCAGTATAAAGCTGGATGTTTAAGGAAAAAAAAAATGGATGTGTATACTTTAACTCCACGACAGCATCTCAGCTGAGAAAAGCTATAGAGTGTCAGCAACTGTGTCTTTGGTCACTTTCCTCTGCTCAAGATCATGTAAGACTTAAGTAGTTCATTCTCTTTGGACCTGCACTGATTGAAATTTTAAGTCCTTGTGACAGCATCTCAGCTGGGAAAAGCTACAGGGTTAGATTCAAAAGGTTTTTCAACATAATCTTTTTCATGTGTGTTTGATGAACAGTCTGGGCACCTATTCCTCATTGTAGGAGGGATCTCTTGCTGGTTTCTCCTGTATCAGTGGTTCTTGTATTATTCCATGTGTTGTATATTTTCTGTGTGGTATGGATGAGTGGTGTGTGGTTCGCGATTTCCCACACTGTCTCAAGTCTTTCTGTGTGTTGGATGGTGCGGAATTTTTCAAAATCGTTAGGGTTTGCTGGACTGAATCATGATTCTATCGGATGTGTCCCTATGTCTTTGAGTTATGTTGATCATGGGCCTCAAGCCCATCTTTGCAATTCTTTGCAAATTTACAGCAACTTCCTATGGTTTTTACCAGCAAGATTAAAAAGGAAGTCCTTAGTGTTCGTGTCTTCCCATCGTGTCTCTTCTTATTCCTCCTCAAGTCGCTTTGTATTCCTTTTGTGTCAAGAATGTCTGACTGTCGTTCTGCTCGTCTTGCCCTCAACTGTATCATGGCCACTGCATTTGAAACAGCTCATCGCCGTAATCTTGCTGCCCGCTCGGCACATCTTCCCATGGCTATCGATGTGTCTGATGACTCTATTTCGAGGCTGCCTCATCGTCCAGGCAAGGAACCCGTCGCATCATCTTCGTCTCATCTTGGACCTCAAGAAATTGAACCAGGCGTGGTTCCTCTGCTGGGTTGGATCGATGGTTTGAAGTTCGATGATGATTCTGACGGTGAACCTGATTCTCACCCGCATGCAGCTGATGAAGATTATCTGTACATCCTGTTCGATGACCATTACAAGTCTAGTCATCAGCTGTATGCCGATCGCGATGTTCTGTATCCCGAGCTGACTCGTCTCAACTCAGTTGCCTACAGTACCCGGTATGTCTCTTCCGCTGCTCAGAAAAGGTACTCAACTTTGCTACTTCGCGGTTTTATCAACCAGTGTGTCTTGCCCATGAACGATGAGAAACTATCCTTTGTCCGTAATGTTGTTGAGAAGTCTCATCTCACTTACACGGTTCTGCATGTTGCTCCATACTACCCTTCCGTTGTTCGTGAATTTATTGCAAACTTGAAGAATCTTGAACATCGAAATGGAATGACCCTTGTCTTTGTACGAGACACCTTGTTTGAGTTCTCTGCAGAATTGATTAACCGTGTCTTTATGACTCTTGATGTTGACATGCCACATGATTGGAACTCTGAGAATTTGGATGAAGCCGTAGCGTTCTTGACTGGTGGAAAACGTCGTTGATGGGATGGTGTTCAGTCTCGTCATTTGACTGATGAGAATCAAGTGCTGCATAAGCTGTGTTGCACAAACTGGATTCCCTCCACTAACACCACCACTCTTGTGAAAGAACTTCTCCGGTTTCTCTACATGCTTCACAAGGGGCGGGTTTTTAACTTTGGTCGCTTGGTCTACAACCAAAACATCCTCATGGCAGCTTCTAATAGTGACATTGCTTGGAAGATCATCTTTCCGAATCTGATTTATCAAGTGCTCTGCTTTCAACGCCATGTTCGCTCTCTTCCCAACGATGGGTTGCTTCAAGGGTACCCTCGCCGCATTGTCATGGATCCAAAAGCAGATAGAGGATCTCAGGATGTGAAGGACTCGGAAACGGCACGTGATCTTGAATCCGATATCGAGGCTGTCATTAAGTCTCTTTGACTTATTAAGCTTTGGATCAAGAGTAAGAGAGTCCTGCTAACACTTTCTTTCCGGCAGACGTATTCTTATCTATTTAATGTTTTTTTCTACGTGTTTCACTCATTCAGGGGGGAGAATACACAATCCCAGGGGAGCTAGCAATGATGAGGCTGAAAGTGCTGCATGAATACATTCCGGGGGGGCTGGCGATGTTGTTTTTTGTTTTTCTGTGTTTTGTTTCATTCCGTGTTAAACGCTTCACTCTTGTGTTTCGGTGTTTTAATCTTGGACTTAGTTTTATTTCTAACTATTATGGACTATTCGCAAGAGACTAGTTGAAGAATTATGATCGTATTGCTCTGCTTAGACTTTATGCTTAGTTTAGTTCATGGATATTCCTTGTATTGTGATTTCTTGTATTTTGCTTTTGGTGTCTTGTGTGTGCATGTAGAATAGAGTGAACAACGTAGACAAAAAGGGAGGAGATTGTAAGATCATAAAAGTTGAGCTGGATAATGGAGTTGAGTGCTGTGCAAGACAGGAGCCGTGAATCAAGGAAGATCGAAGATTTCCTTATAAGACGAGATATAGAGGGATCTAACGATATTGTAGCTGACGTATTGTGATATATAGGTTACTTGGTCGAACAATGTATGTGTGTGTTTTTTAGAGAGAGCATCGATTCGTGAGGTTTTGGTGAGTGTGCATCTTAGGCTTGGGAAGAGATAGGACGGACATTAGTAGATAGACATCTGATTTCTCTGGATAGATTAGGAATTGGTCAGTGGTGATTCAAGGTTGTTGAAGTCACATAAACCTGATTGAACAATAATTGTAATTTGTTCAAGTGATTCTTAATAAAGTATTCTTGTGTGATATCGAAGTTGGATTTTCTCTCATAATTGCTTAGCTTGTCTGTGTTCTGTGTTTTCACATCCCGCTTCAATAAAACCAAAGAAATTGACCAGAACCGGACCTTCAATCAACGGATAACCAGCAACAGTCAAATGACAATCATTTCCAAACTACAAAGGCCACTGTTCAATTTTTTTTTTTTTGAAATTTATGTTAAGAACGTTATTTATTATTGAGAATTAGAGGTTGAAACCGTATCTCAGACTAAACGAAAGCAATCTAATGACAACCTTTTCCAAACTGCAAAAGTCATTATTAAGAAAGTAAGATCGGAAGCCGTAGAGAAAAAAAAGTTTCGACTAGAGCAAAAGACTATATCTAAAAAAAAAAAAAAACTAAATACAGCAAAACATAAAAATAAAATTACATCTCTTATATTATTTTTTTACGTCTAAATCTAATTTCCCAAAAAGAAGTATGGCCCTGTTTGTTTGCTGGTCGCCAGCGTCAGAGACTAGGGTCAGCGATCAAGAGATGTTCGTTTAGTTGTCGCAGGTCGTAGCGACAAGTCGTAGCGATCAGACACTAGAGATCGGCGATTTGAAATTTTAGTCGCTAATTTTTTTAACGATGCGACTTAAAATCTCGCGATCAAAACTAAAAAGAAAATGAAATGACAAAAATATCTTTGACATTTTAAGAAATTCACGGATACACCTCAACCCTAAATTTTTGTTGAACTTCTCTTCCGTCGACCTCAAAACTCTTATCTTTCATCGATCCCAGATTTCAGAACTTTAAAATTTCCTTTATCCTTCTTTTCCGTCGAAGCTAGTTAGGAGAAGGAGAACTCCTCGACATCCTGCTTCTATGTCAAGGTATCTCAAGGTATGTTGCTTCCTTTTACTTCAGATCTCAGATTTTTTGTTTGCTGTTACTCTGTCAAAAACACTGAAGCTCTCCGATTCTGTTCTCCAGAGACAAGTTTCCGGTGGCAGAAGCAAGCTAGGAGAAAGAAAACTCCTTGACGTCCTGCTTCTGTCTCCTCATCGAGAGCATTCTCAAGCCTTGACGTCTTCACTTTCTCGACCCTGGTGGAGTTTTAGAGGTTTGAACTTTACAATGATCATTTCATTCTTACAGTAACGATGCAATCTGGGTTTTAGTTTTTTTTTTTTTTTTTACATTATGATTGCTAAGTACAAGATATGGGCTACAAGAGACAAACAATGTTTATATCGGAAAAGGTGTTGCAATGTTTCTTGAAGTTGTGGGTCAAGACAAGACTATGCGTGTGATTGCTGAAAGATATCAACGGTCTTTGGATACTGTGAAAAGGAAGCTTGATGAGGTTCTGAGTGTTCTTATCAGGTTTGCTACTGATTCAATAAAACCAGAAGATGGTGAATTCACAAGAGTATCTCCGGTGTAGAGAGATGATGATCGATACATGCCATTTTTCCAACACTGTATTGGAGTTCTTGATGGAACTCATCTCGCAGTTCGTCCTCCCAGTCAAAATGCAGATGCTTATAGAGGTAGAAAGCAAGACTAGACGATGAATATCCTTGCTATATGTAACTTCAATATGAAGTTCATATATGCATATGTGGGTGTACCCGGTAGAGCACATGACACTAAAGTATTGACTCATTGTGCGAAGCATGAACCACCTTTCCCACAACCGCCAAATGGGAAATATTATCTAGTTGACTCTGGATATCCCATCAGAACAGGATACCTTAGTCTGCATCGCAGGATTTGATATCATCTAGATCAGTTTAACATAGGAAGGCCACTAACAAACACTCGAGAGTTGTTTAACAAGAGACATTCAAGTTTACGATCAGTGATTGAGCAGACATTTGGAGTGTGGAAAGTTAAATAGAAAATTATAGACCGTAAGCATCCAAAGTATGGTTTGATTAAGTGGATCAAGGTTGTAACAGCAACGATGGCACTACACAATTTCATACGTGATTCACATTGAGAAGATAATGATTTTGTACGTTGGCAGAGAAGAGAAGAATATCGTGCACATGGTGATGAAGAAGAAGAAGCAGTTGAGGATATTGACAATGATGATGATGATGGTGGACATGTTCCATATGAGCCGACTGGTGATAGAGCGATGGAGACTGTACGTGATCAGATCACAAGTGAAATTAGTAGAGGACTTTGATTACCTTATTAGTTACATTTGGTTTTAATTTACAAACATTTGGTTTTAATTTATGAATATTTGATTTTAATGTTTGGTTTTTCATAACTATATTTATATAAATATTTAGGTTTTATTTTAATTAACATTTGGTTTTATTAATTATTTTTCATTAATTAAGAAAAAAAATGGTCTCTACTCGCTAGCGTCAATAAAATGAACAATTAAGCGACAAGTCGCCGCGATCAATCGCGCGACACATTAAACGAACAATTCAACGACATATCACAGCGACTAATCGCGCGATTGTAAAACGAACAACTATTAACGACATGCGGTCGCGATTGCTAATAGCTGACAATGGCGACCAGCAAATGAACAGGGCCTATGTAATCAATATATAAGCATTTAATCTATTATACTAAAGTTCAATATAAAGCACAACAACAACAAAAACTAAAATTCAATATTATAATTTAACATGTTAAAAATCTATCATAAAATATTAAATTAATATTTTCAAGTAAAAGTTGGCTAAATTTCACTAAAAATATTTTATGGAAACACTTTTTCTTATTTTAAATAATAATTTAAATTTTATAGATTTTAAAAGAAATTTCCGTTTATCTATTTAATTTTTTATTTGGATTTGAATTAAAAAAATTCCTAATTATCTATTCAAAACATTATATCTAATATTGATGTTTTATAATTTTATTCACTAAATTTAGACATGTTGAATTTATAATGATGCAATTTGGTAATATCAATGAATTATAAATAGCATTGACTTATTTTTTTGGTCTTTTAGTTATATTTGGATATGTATCTGTTTTAAAATTGACTATCTAAATCATACATATGTGCAAATAATCTCATGGTATTAAAACTGACTGTGTAAATGACATACACGTGGATAACATAAAAATGAATTGTGAATAATTAATTAATTATGCAAGATAGTAATCAATAATAATATATAATTATTGACTTTTTTTTGTTTGGTAACTTATTCACTTTGATTGTCTGAGCATTCCTATTTTTGATTTCTTCCTCTATCCCTTTTATATTCATGTCTTTCAATTTCTCAACCTAAATATTGGATTATTTTGTAAATAAACCGTTTTTCTTATGTTGATATATAATAATAAAATTTCAACAAAAAATATATTTTAAATATTATTAATAGATTTCTTAAATTGATTTTCTAAAATGATATACATGTGGATAATATAAAATTTATGGTAGTATTTACAGTAAAATATATTCAAAGATTACAACAATTTAAGTGTAACGTTTGCAAAAAAACAAACAAAATTAAGTGTACTACATGGATATTGAGCTAACCTTTTTTATTAATTGTAGTTGTCAATATATGTCAAATATTTTTGAGAACTTAAATATAGAAATTTATTTTATAATAATATGAAATTTTAATATTCGAAAACACAGAAATAGTTTTTTAATTATTTGATGTTATATTTGTAAATATATGTTAAATGTTAATTTTGCTTAAACATGAAATACTGTTATATATAATATATGAGCAAATAGTAATGAATTATGGTAATTTATTTACTAAAATGGTTTCATAGACACATAAATGAAATTTATAATATTGAAAATACGCTTAGTAGTTTGTATTGGGGCCAGTTTCAAACAAAACAAAAAACAGGCTGAACAGTTTGTTTACTTATTGGCTATTGGATTTATTAAAATATGGTCAAATATATTTGGCGCATAAATACAAATATATTTTTATGTAAATGACGAATGATATTATTATATCTAAACCAGAAATAATTTGACAGATACAATAGTTAAATTCTAATAGAAAAAAATAGATAATCGAGATAATTTTTTTAGTTAATAAACGGTATTTGTCAATATATGTTAAATTTCACACATAAATAAAAAAACAAACATTAATTTAAATTAAAGATGCTTGAACAGTAAAAAAATTGATGGTAATATCTAAATTAAAATACATATAGAAACAGTAGCTAAATCAATTGTAATAATAAAAGTGTGTAAATAGGGTTTGTAAGGGTCGTTATATTCGGAACACTCCCTATAAACCTAATCAAAACTTATTAATTGTCATTTAGATGGACAAGCATTATTTTAGGTAGACCATATAACTTAGAATGGCGACTAAAATAGGAAAATGTACGGTCAAGTTCAGATATCATACTATGCAATATACATTACTGAATAAACCACATCGATCGTGGTATAGACCAGACGTCCGAATTTAAATGCATATATTTGAAAGTTGAGATGTCCACTGAAATCAAAAATATTCATTTAGCACATTATATCGTGATGGGTATCCTGACAAATTAGAAAAATAAAAGCATACGTTGTAATATAAATTGTGTATGTTGTGGGATAGAAAATAAAGCGATACATTATGTTTAATTTGAATATGCATGAAGCGATTTACAAAATTTCATATATAGATCCCAATTTTCTAGTATTTTTTCTTAGACATCAGTTCTATTAATTATTAGTTATCTTTTTTGGATACTCTCTAACAACAACTGAAAAAAAAATTGTTTATTTGGTATATATGAAAATTATGAAATGATAAAATTTAGCCAATTCTGGATAAACTCTCGCAAAGTTCTTGAGATCGTAGAATCAAAGGTGACCAAATGGGGATTGGCATAAAAAAATCATAACAGCATGAAATCTCACAATTGCGTTACTGTGTTATAAATAATAAATTATGTAAAATGTTGGCACTATATAAATGGTTCAACGTTGACGTAAGAAGGCACCTATGGGGATCAACGTTGTTGTAAGAAGGCATCTATGGATCATTGATAGGAGTTACATGTCTAAGATGGAGTCTTTCGCCTTTGCATGCATGATAAGAAACATTTCTATGGAGAATGTGTTGTTTGATTGTAAACCAGAAAACATCGATTGCCTTTGCATTTGACTATTTTATGTTGGTGAAGATGGTTTCTTCACCCGAGGAGTTATTCCCTTTCTTAGTACTTTTGGAGGAGTTCGTTATAAGTAAGAAGAGCTTTTCTTGTTATGCATCTCATCCCACATATAAAAACGTAAAGATGGTCAAGTTAGCACGAATGCTCATTTACAACCTCCTGATACTATGTTTGTGAACTTATTACCTATATGTTTTTTTGAACTTTGACTATTATCAAGTAATAAAACAAAACAAACAAAATTCCTAAAATATCTTTTTTAGTTGTTGGATGACATTTGTCAAATATTTGTTAAACCTCTTTTCGCAAAAATGCTTTTATACAAATGATAGATATGTGAAATATATGAATTTATGGTAATATCCTTACTAATATATATATATATATATATATATATATATACACTAATTAAATGGTTACAGTTAAAAACGAGCGAAATGATTTTTTTTTTCAATTATTATTTATGTTCCACTTGTCAATACATATTAAATCTTCTTGCACTCATAAATTTAGAAAGACTTTTATATAAATGATATATATGTAAAAATGGATGATATTAAGGTAATATATTTATTTAAAAACTGTTCAAAGATATAGCAATTAAATTGTAATAGTCAAAATAAACAAGTTTGCAATTAATGATCGTCCATTTGTCAGTATATTAAGTTTTGTTTTCCTCGGAAATACATTAATGGTACTAAATTTTGATATTCCTATATATTCATCACATTGAAAAGAAAAAAATTTCATTCTTTCTTAGCATAAAATTTTCTTTTTAAAAATCTTCTTATATTTTCTCCCTCTCTTTCATTCCATTGTTTCGTTTAAGCGATTGCATCTAAAGAAATCTATCGTTTTGCATTTAGACAAATAATCTATGTTCTGGGTTTTGGTTTTGGTGTCTTGTTCCACCTCTTTTGCTCTCACCCACCGTTTCAATTTTCTCGTTTTCTGTATTGAATTCTAGGGCTTAAGGGTGATTAATATCGGGAGTGATAAGCCATATTTCCTGTAGTTGTTAGGATTTTCTTCTTGGTGGTGTCATCAGGGTTAGTCTCTTATTGGTGGCTTTATTGATAGTGATAATGATCTTTTAAAACCATATGTGGTAGAGATAAGGGTTGTGTAGAAAGGTTTCTCGTGTAGGTTTGGGAGGGATTTTATTGTAATTTGAAATTAAGCAGATAAAAGATTGTGATTTCTTTTCACTGCCCTTAGGTGATTAGAGGATATAGATATTCAGAATTTTGTATAGAAAAAGGGGAAAAAGAGGGTGGAGAATTGCAAATTTGGTTCTTTTATTTGATGAAGTGTAGTTTTACCGATGGAGAAACATGAACCCTCTTTAGTACCTGAATGGTTGCGAAGTACAAGGAATGGTTCTTCTCGTGTTGGGAGTAAAAATCACATTTTGTCATCTTCTGCTCGCTCAGGTATTCTCATAACATTCAATTTTGTTGAATTTCATTTTGAAACCATTGGTTGATTGATATGAATAGCATTGTAACTCTATATTTTTCTCATTTTTGGTTTTGGTTTTAGATTCGTCTTTGTCACATAATAGCAAGAGTGATGTTGATTCAGTTCAGTCTCCTTTTCTCGATCGGTCTTCTTCCACCAATGCAAGGAGGGGGTTTAGTAATGGGTCTAACAAAAATGCATATAGTAATTTCAACGTCCAAAAGAGCGGCCATAGAGATAAATATTGGAGCAGGAAGAAGGATATGCAAAGTTACATGGACCGATGGGATCATGATACTTCTTTACCTTTTGGTACTTTCTTAAATGGAAGGGATCAAGAGCAATTAAGGCGATCACATTCAATGGCAACAAGGAAAGACCACCTGGCTCAAGGGTTTACTATGGGGTTAAAAAATGGTAAAAACATTAATGTTTACGACATAAATGGTAAACTTCCTGGACCTAGTCCTGCGAAGAGCGTCAGAAAACCCGGATTCGAGAAGGGTTTTCCATCACTTAGAACTGATGAGAGGAATGGAGGCCCAAACGTGGTTAGAATCTCGTCTCCTGGTCTAAGTCTTGCTGTTCAGAGCTTGTCTATTGGTAACCCAGGCTTGACAGCTGGGGAAGGTTGGACATCCGCTCTAGCAGAGGTTCCAAATGTTATTGAGAAGAGTAGTTCTGTCTCTCATGCTAATGTTGGTACGTCGGTAACGGGACAGACTTGTTGTAACATGGCTGAATCATTGGTGCAGGCTCCTAGAATTGGTACACCAACTCAGGTATATGATTTGCATGTTTGTGTTGCTTTATTGTAGATTTACCTTTTGTGTTTGTCTAAGACGTTGTTTTATTATATTAGGGATCTTCAAAGGTACAAAGTCTTGAAGACCAAGCTCTTAAACAAACGAGGCACTTGCTACCTGTTGTGCCTTCAGCACCAAATGGACCAGTAAGCTTTTTCTGATAGTTATTATTAGTTTCCTTCTGTTATCTTGGGTTATACTCAGTATATTTTTTGTTGATTACTCAGGTTCTGACTAAACCAACGGTTAGAAGTGGTGAAATCAAATTTGGTTCTGTAAGAAATACCCATCAGCAGTCCTCTATGCTGTTCGGTAATATTCACTCTAATCCTGGTAGCCAGATAAAGCCCGATGCTACTAAGAAGCTGGTTGTTCTCAAACCTGCAAGGGAAAATGGAGTGTCTGCTGTTAAAGAATCTGGAGGTCCAAGTGGTATAACCAACAGCCTAGCTGCTGCTAGCCAGATGACCGCTGCTTCACCCATCCAGCTTACCACTTCTCATGCTAATGTTGGTACTTCGGTAACGGGACAGACTTGTTGTACCATGGCTGAATCATTGGTGAAAGCTCCTAGAATTGGTGCACCACCTCAGGTATACGATTTGCATGTTTATCTTGCTTTATTGTAGATTTACCTTTTGTGTTTGTCTAAGATGTTGTTTTATTATATTAGGGATCTTCAAAGGTACAAAGTCTTGAGGACCAAGCTCTTAAACAAACGAGGCAGTTGATACCTATTGTGCCTTCAGCACCAAATGGACCAGTAAGCTTTTTCCGATAGTTATTATTAGTTTCCTTTTGTTACCTTGGGTCATACTCAGTATATATTTTGTTGATTTCTCAGGTTCTGACCAAACCAACGGTTAGAAGTAGTGAAATTATTTTTGGTTCTCTAAGAAATATCCACCAGCAGTCCTCTATGCTGCTCGGTAATCTTCACTCTAATCCTGGTAGTCAGATAAAGCCTGATGCTACTAAGAAACTGGTTGTTATCAAACCTGCTAGGGAAAATGGAGTGTCTGCTGTTAAAGAATCTAGAGCTTCAAGTGGTATAACAAACAGCCTAGCTGCTGCTAGCCTGATGACCGCTGCTTCACCCACCCAACTTACTGCTGATGTGCGAAGTACAAACAATTCAAGCAAGCTCAGGGGATCCTCCGTAAACATGCTGGCTGAAAAGAAACTTTCCATGGCTCAGATTCAGAGCAGGAGTGCATTTTATAGTGCGTTGAAGAAGAAAAAATCTACTAACATCTCAACTGATCCATCAAAACCTATCTCTACGGAGCTTCTAGCTAGTGACTCTTCAAGTGTACAGGCTGCGGAAAGAGATGACATTGTCATGGAAAGGGTCGAGAAAGTTTCTGAAGTTGCGGAGAAGAATAGTGGTTTCGAATCGGCAGACCGTCCAGATGAAAAGGAGGCTGAGTTCCTTAAATCTCTTGGGTGGGAAGAAAACAGTACTGAAGAAGATGAACCCCTCACAGAGGAGGAGATCAATGCGTTCATTGAACAGGTATAGGGACACAAGAACACTCTTACCTGTTGCTTTGATGTTCTGTCATTGTCTTTAACTCGTTTGACTTTACATCTTTTAAAACAGTGCAAGAAGTTGAAGCCATCATTGGTGGAGAAGATGCGTATTATTTAAGAGCCAACTGAGGACGCAACTGCCAACTCATTATCCGAAATTGAAGATAGTTTCTCATTTCTCTTTCTTTTATTTTTCCTATTTTCTTGGGGTTTTTAGTTTGGTTATTTGGTGGCGTGGATAAGAAGGTGGTGGAGGCTTCAGTTGCACTATTGGGTGTTGTTCTACTTCTTCAGATAAGCAACAAAAATGAGTATATGTACATTTTCTGGTCTGAAGATAAGAGAGGTTTTGTTTTGCTAACTTCCTTAGAATTCTAATGTTTGATGATAATGGTGATGAGGGAAAGAGAGAAAAAAATTGTTGGTGGTATAAAAAAACATAAAATAAGAAATCATCTTCTGGCTCTTTTTTTTTGTTCTTAACTGATTTTAGTTATTTTCTCCATTTTCTCCCACCTCGGCTATTTCAGTTACTTTTCTCGAAGGTAAATGTTTAACTTGGTTTGTTTATGCGATCGGATGAAAATACACTATCTGCTTTCGCGTGAGTAATTTGTTATTTGTACTCAAACGTTGAATATATTCGTAAAACTATTTACATTAATATATAATAAGATATATAGAAAATGTCAGAAAGGTAGAGTTTGGACTGGATGGAAATTTTGCATAACAAAATAGTAAAATATCTTAAACTTTTATATATTTTTTCTGTAATTGCATCCTAAATTTGTAATTGATTACCATAAAATATTGCAACTACATAAAATTTGATTATTCAAAAGCTTATTACATAAGGACATTACCATTTGTTGTCATTTTAATGTAAACTACATTTATATTCATTTACAAAATCACAATCTGACAACAATTGCATCTAAATGCAAAAAAATCTACACATATATAGGTCATTTGATTATAATATCTATTTATCATTTATATAGTTAAATATTATAGAAAAAATGAGTTATCTAACTCTTTTTCTGAGTTAATATGTAGACATGTTTATTTTTCGGTAGATTAGTTGTTGTTTTTTTTACCTTTTAACATTTTCTACTTTTAAAATGGTATTTATATGTGAATTTGATATTTTGACTCTTATTTTATTAGACAAGTCAAATTAAATATATATTATTTTTTTAGTTTGAAATGTTTTTAACTGTAGAATAAATGATATATCGACATGTACATGTAATTTTTATGTTTTTTTAATTTATGCACTTGATGTTTAAAACAAAGGGTTGAGTTCTGATGTTGCAATTAGAGTTTATATTTCTATATGCAGGTTAGATATCTAAGTTCATTGATACAAATGGGAAAGATGAACACCAATTTTACAGGAATTGAAATTTATAATTACTTTAAAATTTTAAGTGTATTTCATAAAGTATTTATTAAAATTTAAAAATTGATGAACTCTGATGTGTTTCAAAGGTTTAGGATGTTACATGTAGGGTTTAAATTCTACGATTTAAGTATTAAATTATTGATATCTTATTTTACATTATTCAATTTGAATTTGTTATTCAATTTATTTATTTAGGGTTTAGTCATCTTTACATCTATTTATAGTTGTAATATTTATTCAATTTTAATTTGTTATTCAATTTATTTATTTAGGGTTTAGTTTTCCATCTTTACATCTATTTATAGTTGTAATATTTCACATTATTAAAATTTTTTGTCTCGTTATATGGTATGTTGTATACATTTATGTTTGAATCAACCAAGTTTTTACAATATTTTAACAAAAAAACTTATAGAGCTTTTGTGAAAACTTTTAACAGTTTCTAAGAACTTTAATGTGCTAATCTTTTATAATCATTACTTATTTCTTTTTTTCAATTATAATTTTTTTTTCACATCTATACTATAAATCATGCAACTAAATGTAAATTTGGTACATTGAATTTAAACCGCCACTATTTATTATAAACCTAATACAATAATTTTTTTCATTCTAAATTAGTTACATACCCATCATATATAAATATATATATATATATATATATATCAATAATTTTAGATTAGCCATTTATCTATCATAAATATATCCTTATATATATAAGATGGTTAAGTTTTTTTTAGGTGCTGCCACGTTTTCTCTCATATCATGACATGTATATAAAAAAATTAAGATAAAAACAGTAACAAAACTTTTATGCTTCTCCTTGATTGCTTCTTGGTTATTCATCTTTTCTCCCTTATGGTTTTTTACCATCCACCATTGCTATAACTCAAATCCCTCCTTTTCTTCTCTATGAAACAAGTGACAAAATCGGTTGGGAAATTCATTTTCGCCGACCAATCGCTTCCAAGTGGTAACTTGGGAAACTTCCAACTGAGCTTGGTCTGCCTAGCTAAGATGGTTGTGAACATTATCGAAGGTAACAACAGCAAAGCCTTATGAAATCCTCAAAATATGATTAATCAATTTTCCAATACTCTTGGTTTCTTTGGATCAAGGGTAGCAGATTACGGATATGAAAAGAGTAGATTTGTAGAGTTTACTTACTTTTTTCGCACTAATAATTCTGTTAAATTGTTGTCTTTGGTTTGATTTACATCTTATTAGACCAATTACAAAAAAAAAAAGAATATCATGCTTACATTATTATCATAGGGTAACTTTGTTTATAATTCAGAGTTGTATGAAAGCCACTATAAAGCTGTTTTTTTATATAGGAGATTGTGTTAGTATGTTTATGACTCCTTAGACAAATTAAAAAGAGATTTCTATCAAGAAATTAAAGGGTTGGTGTGGTATAGGGCATGCTTTTATTTTATTGTACGACAGAGTTTAAGTGTTCGTGGTTTGGTTGCTTTATCTAACTTCAAATTTTTCAAAGGCAGGTAAAAAAATGAATGAAATTTGTTTATATGTATAAGTTGCAGTCAATTTTGAGTGGAACGATGATATGGTGAAGAAAATGACCAGAGAAACCAAAGATGCGTATGTAACATCCCGATTTCTGGTATATGGAAACTTATGTGGAGAGGTTAAA
>OVBI01001598.1:0-31376 GCA_900406495.1 Sisymbrium altissimum
TGTACCTACCGGGGCCGACCGGAAGCCGATAGGGTCTATCAAAAAAAAAAAAATAAAAAAATAAATAAATAATGTCATAATCCTCCATATTTTTGGCATCTCTTCTCTGCAATTTGAAGACCAAAATCTGTTTCTATGAACAAAACTGTCCACGACGGGTCGTTACCTTACGAAGTGGTCGACAAGCAACAAGTACAACCGTTAGTAAGGAACGATTAAAGCACACACATAAGCCCACTTAAAACACCCATTGTAAGAAACCCATTAGTTGGGAAACAAATTTCAACCTGTAGTAAACCGAACCCGTAATTCTTAGTTTTTCTTTAACACAGACAAACTAATTTAGCTGAATTTTAGAAAACTTCAATTTTTTTATAAATGCAAAACATGACTAAAATGATAAATCGAATATTAATAATGCATTTTATAGTTTTGTATTTGGTCAAACATATTTAATTGTTTCTTTTTCAAGATGTTAAAACTCAAATATTAAAGGTAATTATTTCGTTAGCAAAAGTTAAAAAGATATTAATTAACTTATTAATACAAATAAATAATACGCCTGGTAATTAATATAAAAACAAATAGTGTTTAAAATTAAATCTTTTGATTAATTAAAATATTTATTAATTATTGGTGAAACTATAAATTAAATAATAAATTTATATTATTGACTATGACTACAAGCTATATTATTCTTCTGTATATTTGGACATACATTCAATTTATGTAGTCAAAGATTTTAATTTTGATGTGTTATCTATTTTTGCTAACAAATTAATTATCTAATAGTAAAATTTATTTTAAAAAGTTAAAAAATACAATTGAAAATTATATGGTCAAAATTCAACATAATATTACTGGTTAATTTGAATATTGAATGCATCTTACAATTTTTTTTTTTGAGAAAGAGCTGCATCTTACAATTTTTGGAAACAAATTTATACTTACATTTTAGACCTCAAAAATCAATACTAAAAACTAATTAACTTATTATCAAAAATAAAAAGGCTTTATAATAAATTATTAATATAGATAAATAATGCATTAAAATAATATATTAACAAAAATAAATAATTTATTAAAAATTTAATCGATTACTTTAAAGAAATAAATTATCTACATAAATAAATGATTCGTTAATATTTTATACTGTTATAGAATTTATTTTGACGCGCTCTTTTTATTTTTAACAAACTTTCAACAATTGTAGTTTCAGTTTGAATAAATTGCATTTTTTTCTTTTTGTTCTTTGCCTAAGCTTTTGGTCCTAGTTTAAATCCTTAACTAAATAAATGTTAAAAATAAAACTAAAAAAGATGATTTCTTCGTTGAAGTTATAAGGTTTGACACGTGTTTTGAAATCGGACGTCAGGCTAGTTCTACCGTCATCGATCCGCGAGAAGCCTCAAACATGAAATCGGAGCCGTTAGTTAAGTCTCTTCAAGCATTGGAATTGGACCGCGATGCTTCCTCCAACAGCAGACGTGGCATTTAATTGTATTTAAAAACTGGTTTTGCGTCCGAATACTTGCATTTCTCTCTCTCCCAAAAAACGCTATCAAAAGAAAAAGCTATTTGTTCTGTTTCGAAAGGAAGAAAGGCAAACAAAAAAAAGAAAAAAAAAAAAAAGTAAACAGAGGAGAAAAAAAAAAAAAAAACCTCAGGGCCGAGTATTGGGACAGGGGGGGGAGATTCCAAAGTCTTATGCTTTAGAACCCTTTGGATACTGTAAAAATCTTTGTCAACTGTATATGTTTCGTGCTTTGTCTGAAGTCGCATGCTCTTTTGGTTGGATGTACTTGTGTTTGTTAAAGCTGGGATGAGAAGTTAGGGTTTCTCGTATGCTTCTCTGATCTGTGAATATTGATGTTTTACTATCTGGTGCTGTGAATTTACCGGATAAAAGGCACGAATTTGACTAATTCGAAGTGTAAAGAGAGATGTGTTTTGTGTTTTCTCTGAATTTGTGTGGTGTAAAGCTTAAGAGATTTCTGCGAGTTAAAGCTTGTTTTTTTCGAGCTTTCATTTATCCATCTAGATCTTTGCTTTCTCCAGAATGCATAGGAAGTCAGGATAAATGATGAAACTTTGAGATTTGAGATTTGATTTCTTGATGCTTTCCTTCATTTCAATCGCTTGTATAATCTGGAATTCTCCACTCAAATTTTCCATTTTTCTCTTCTTGTTCAGATCTAAAGTAGGAATAAGAGATAATTATGGAACACGCATGAGATCTGAATTGAATTTTTCTTAAGGTTTCTTGTTGGCTCTATTGTTGACCAATTTTCCTGAAGTTCAGTTTTTCTTTTGCATACATGCCAAGTCAATGCGTTATCTTATTTGTGGTTTTGCTAATCTTTGGGTGTGACTTCAGTTCAGTAGATGTTGAATTTGTTTACAGGGAGCATGAATATCTGCTATCGCAGCGATTTTGATAATCTTTACTGATTTCTTATGCAGCCCTTGATAGAAAACGAGAAGCCTTTTCGGTGGAAAAGATCTGCTGAACTGTTTTAACAATGGGGGAAGAAGATTCAAAGGCTACCGTTGAGCCAACAGCAACAAAGACTACTTCTCTTGAAAAGCCATCAGAGTCTATGGCAGGGAAAAAGGAGGTGGAGAATGCTGGGGGTAAGGAAACACAAGAACTTAAGAAAGACGAGGAGAAGGCTGAACCTGAGAAAATGGAGATAGATGCTGTGATAAAGAAAGATGAAGAGAAAGGTGTGAAGGAAGATAAAGTGGTAGATGTCAAGAGAACTGAAGACAAGGCTGAACTTGAAAAAATGGAAGAAGACGTTACGGTCACCAAAGATGAAGGACAGGCAGAGGCTACCAACATGGACGAAGATGCAGATGAAAAGAAAGAGCAAACTGATGATGGCGTTTCTGGAGGTGGTACGGTGGAAGATTCTGTAATGAAGGAAAACGTGGAATCTAAAGACAGTAACAATGTCAAAGATGATGACAAGCAAGAGACTAAAGAGGCAAATACTACTGAAGGAGGCCACAAGAAAGCTGGGAAAGAATCAGATGAGGACGTAAAAGATGAAGGTGAAAAAGCGAATGGAACAAAAGATGGGAATACAGGAGACATCAAAGAGGAAGAAAAGCTGGTACTTGGAGACATAGGGACAGAAAAGATTGAAAATGTGGAGACTGTGGATGCAGATCAAAAAGTGGAGACTGTGGATGAAATGAAAAAGGAGGATAATGCGAAAGAGAAGAATGAAGAGAATTTGGTTCAAGAAGGAAAAGAAGAGGAAGATAAGGGAGAAGATAAAACAGAGGAAGTTGAAACGGCAAAGGCAAAGGTGGAAGATGAAGAAAAAGGAAGTAAGGATGAGAATGGCAATGAGAAAGTAGAGAGCAAACAGGCAAAGGACGATGAGAAAGAACAGAGAAATGATGATAAGGAAGATGAAAAAGCTGAGAGCGGTGATGATAAGGAAGATGAGAAAGAAGAGATCAAGGGTTCTAAAAAGCGTGGGAAGGGAAAGACATCTGGGGAGAAGGCGCGCGAGAAGACAAAAAGTGAGGGAGAAAAAAAGGATGCAGAACCGAGGCCTCTTTTCTCTGATCGCCCTGTGCGTGAGCGGAAATCTGTTGAAAGGCTTGTCGCAGTGATTGACAAAGACTCTTCAAAAGAATTCCATATTGAAAAGGTTTGCCAGTACTTTCTTGAGTTGAGTAGAACTTCGTTGCTAGATGTGTTCATAATTATCTTTTGGATATTACAGGGGCTAGGTGCATATCTCAAAGATATACCCAACGGTATGTTCATGCTATTTGAAACTTCATTTGAAATGTTTTTCGTTGAATTTAGGAATTACCAGCTGGTTCAGAAGCAAGATTTTCCTGCAAACCCAAAATTAAAAATCACGAGAAATATTTAATATTCCTTTATTGGTTCCGTTTGGTTCATATAATTTGTAGTTGAAGTGAAATAAATAACTTTAATGTTTCTCTGTAGTTGCTTACAAGGTAACGAGGAAGAAGTCGGATGAAACTTTGAAGTTGTTGCACACAATTCTATTTGCGAGGAGAGGGAAGGTGAGTGTCTTATTCTGCCACTCTAATAGTCATAATTCTATCACAAGCATAATTTATGGGTTTTTACTAGTAGGTTGGACTTAGGTGTTGCATTTCTTATTTTAGTCTCAAGTCTGCTAATCATTTTCATATGACTCATTCTAATGTTTTAACAGGCTGCTCAGATCAAGACAAACATATTGGGCTTCTCAGGCTTTGTTTGGCATGGAAATGAGGTTTGAATTATTACACACGAAGATTATATTACGTATACCTTTGATTTGTATATAATGATGTCTTTGGTATTTGCAGGAAAAGGCAAAAGAGAAAATAAAAGAAAAGCTTGACAAATGTATCAAAGAGAAACTGTGGGAGTTTTGCGATCTATTTGACATACATATTACCAAGGCTACAACAAAGAAGGTCAGTATGGCTATGAATTTCTAAGTGCTTGTTCGTGAGATTCATTTTTTTTCCTGCATGAATAGATAGACATCATGTTGAGCCATTTATGGTTGTAACCAAGTTTATGATAGTTCCTTTCCCCATTTAATCAAATACGTGTAACTCATTGTTGCATGTTTTCTCAACACAGGAAGATATTATTACAAAACTGATTGAGTTTTTGGAAAAGCCTTATGGGAAAAGCGACGTTTCAGCTAATGAGAAAGAGAAGGTATTTTGGTATTGAACAACGTTGTTTATTTAGAATTTAATTGTCCGTCTTGCAGTTTCTTAAAAGATTCCGTTGAAACAGTCAAGTAAGGGAGCAAAACGCAAGAGAACTCCCAAGCAAAGCTCGCCTGCAGCTGGGAGTTCATCCTCCAAACGATCAGCAAAGGTATAAATGCGTAGCTTAGATTCTCAATATTACTCATCTACAACTGTCCATCACTGGTCCAAATTGATCTGATTTTATTATTTCCACTGCCTTTGCAGAGTCGACGAAAGTCTGAATCAGGAACAAAGGGAGTCAAAAAGAGTTTATCTCTTTCTGATGATGAATCTGAAGAGGAGAAAGAGGAAGAAGAAGAAAAACAAGAGAAGGAGCAGAATGCAGAGAAGGAAGAAGAGGATAAAGAGGAGGAGAATGAAAATGGTGTTCCTGATAAATCTGAGGATGAGGCGCCTCAGCCTTCTGAAAGCGAGGAGAAAGATGAATCTGAGGAGCATTCTGAAGAAGAAACGACAAAGAAGAAACGTGGTTCTAAATTGTCTGCTGGGAAGAAGGAATCAGCAGGGAGAGCCAGAAACAAGAAAGCGGCAGTCGCTGCAAAATCCAGTCCACCTGAGAAAGTTACACAGAAGCGATCATCAGCAAAGCGAAAGAAGACAGATGATGACAGTGATACAAGTCCGAAGGCGTCTTCTAAGAGGAAGAAGTCTGAAAAAGTTACCAAGGCCTCAACCCCTTCAAAGTCTGCATCAAAAGAGAAACCAGGTTTGGATATTATCCTGTTTTTTATCTTCCACTAAGATGAACGCTTAGGTAGAATACAGCATGTGTGTGTGTGAGTGTAGGGTTTGATGCATTGGAGAGTCTTATTCCTTGACGACTCCGTTTGCAGAAGCTAACCAATACTGCAGCCACTAATGTTTCCTAACACCATGTTTATCTGTGTTTGTGCCTATGCTAGATATAAAAAGTGCTGGAAAAGGGAAAGAAAAAACGAAAGGGCCAAGCGATAAAGTACTGAAAAATGCAATCATTCAGATCTTGAAAAGGGTGGACTTCAATACGGTAGTTAATTTCTCAACCTTTAATATTCGACAAACTTAACTACTTGGGATATGTGGAATAAAATAAAATGGTATTCTACCCGAACAAACTTATTGGCTATATGAAAGATCTTACATTTTCTGAAAGCTGATTAGAGTTTGTTGTAAAATATCTACACAAAATGTGAAGTATCTTTTTATATCTAGATAACCTTATTAAAGCATTGTTGTTTTTCTGCAGGCTACATTCACGGACATCATCAAAGAACTTGGTATGAACATATTGGCTTCATTAATTTCTTTCTTCAGTGATTTCTGGTTATGTATGTAAATATAACCCATATTTTCAGGTAAGGAGTTCAAAGATGATCTCACCCCAAGAAAGTCATCTATAAAGCTGATGATCCAAAGTGAGCTCACCAAATTAGCAGGAGAGGGTGATGAAGAAGAGGGAGAGGAGGAGAAGAAAGAAGAGGATGCAGGGAAGGAGAAAGCAGGAGGGTCTGCTGGTGGTCAGGAGGTGAAAGCGTAAACTCCTTTCTGATCACATCGCACATACCGAGACTCTCTCTCTCTCGCTAGCCTACCATCAGAGGCACTGTTGCCGGATACCTAGTAGGCATCTGGCAAATGTATAAGTTAAAACTGTGGATGTAATATTTTGTTGTTTTGTTTATGTCTGGATTGCGCAAACCAGCTTTACTTTTGGTAGAGACGAGAGGAAGAAGCTGCATAGCCAAAGGATAGGTTGCTTGTATGTCTATACCATTTAACATAAAAGCCTCCTTGGATTGTCGTTTGATTTGTGAGGCTCCCTTTTTAGACGTTGTCCAGTTTTTTTTTTATAGTTTCCTTCTTCTGGTACAGAGGAGGCAGATGGTAATAAATGAATAATATTGTTATCTTGATTCCCTTTTGTTTTCATGTTGGTATGTGAATACTAAGAAAGATATGCATAAAAGGATTGGAATTTCTGCGGTTACAGTTTAGAGTTCTTAACCAGATTGTTTTGCAATCGAGACATTATAAATACAAAGTTATATACAGTACAAACCAGATGGTTAAACATGGAGTAATATAACACCTGTTCAGGCTTAAAGCCTTCTGGCTGCTGTGCTATCACTACAAACTACATAACAAATTGATCAACAAGAACATCTAAACAGGAATGTAAGATCACGAGAGGCCAAAGCGTTTTTCCTTTCTATTCAGCAATCAACATAAGAAGGCGAAACTGCTTTAAGTAAATGTAGATTTAATTAGTAATGAATGCTTTTAGTTAACCAGATAACACTGTTGGTCGGAAAAAAAAGGCCGTAGCTCTAAGACAATCAGTATAGCTTCCTTTGATCTTGAGCGAAAGTTATCCTCCTGAGACGGCCGTGATTTGCTAAGTGCTCTGGATGAATGTGATCAATAGGTCCCCCTTTCTTAGTTTGTGCACTGCTTATATTCATTCACCTGTGCCTCTACCATTCTTTTCACATTGTATCGTTGATCCACATGTCAAAAGAATCAACTACGTGCCGTTCTTACTAGTGAGTGCGAGAGAAGTACGTGTCATCGAAGCTCCCTTTGGTTAAACTTCATGTCGTCGACCTCTCCAGAGTAAAACATTTACCGGTTCCAGCCGGTTCTATCTGAAACGTGGTGAAATCAACCGAATATTGTACCGGCTCGATTGCAAACTAGAATCTCGATTAAGGACACAACCGGAGTTAAAGTAACGTTTTTGTACGGAATATACTTTGGACCTCTTCTTAAGTAGAGAAGAAGCACTGAAACATATTCACTTGTTCTATTTCTTCTCTCTCCTCTCCAGAGTTTCAGTTTCGATCTATTAAAGTTTCGAACTTTGCCGTCGAACTTGCAAATGGGAAGTGGAAGGGATAGAGACGAGCCTTTGTCGTTTACTAGCAATCCATCATCGGCTTCGTCTCCGGTCACTGTATCTGATTACCTCGACAACTTTCTAGGCGAACCCACTTCTCGCTCCGGGAGTTTTCAGAGCGAGAGCTTGCTCGGTGGTGGCGGAGGAGAGAGCATTAACGACGCTGATTTCGGATTCGCTCGTCCCGATTTCCGATCGGAGCAACTCGTTGGAACCGTACAGTTTTACGAGAGACATGTTTTCCTTTGCTACAAGAAGCCTTCCGTTTGGCCCGCCAGGATTGAGGCTGCTGAGTTCGATCGATTGCCCAGGCTACTCTCTGCCGCTGTATCCGCTAGGAAAAGCAGCATGAAGAAGGAGGTCAGTTCTGTTTTTTCCCCTAGTCTATCCATTTCTGATTCATCTGATGGATTTTCACTGTTTACTTTAATCTGGATTCAATGATTATTGCTTGATTCTCGTGAGTTTAGGTCTGATTGTTTCCAACTCATTTCACTCATTTGGAGACTTTTATGGTAAAAAAACACTTGCTTTCGGTTGTATTGGCTTAGTTAAAGTATCTGTTTAAGATCTTAATGGATCATGGAATCAGTTTTGTCATGGGACTGTTGGGATGTTTGGGTCAATTAAGGTAAAGAGTCTATTTATGGCAAGAATCTATGGGTAACAGCATAAAAGAACTTGTCTATATGCTTCAATATGGGATCACAGAACAACACAAGTCGCCTTAAGTTACGTCAGTGGTGAAGTTAAGTAGAAATGTTTTCTCTGATGTATGTAAATGGATTGCTTAGTCAGTTAGTCTTATGATGAGGCCTTAGGGTGTGGCTTCTTATGATTATTGCATCACTCATGAATATCATTTTTTACCTTTTGTGTCTCATGTTTTTTTCTTCTTCCGCCATCTGTAGACTCGACTCACAATATGTGAGGGCCATGATGGAACAGAGACATCCAATGGTGATGTACTTATCTTTCCTGATATGATCAGATACAGGTAAGGGTTGAAGTATCTCTTATACTTGCTCTTATTCTTCAACACTCGGGACTTGCTTATGAGAGTTTCATTTCAACAAAAATGCAGAAGGTTGACTCATTTTGATGTGGACACATTTGTGGAAGAGGTGCTTGTGAAGGATGGTGAATGGCTACCCGGAAATCCTGAATTGCTAAAAGGCTCATATGTCTTTGTATGTTCTCATGGATCCCGAGACAGACGATGTGGGGTTTGTGGGCCGTCGCTGGTTAGTAGATTCAGAGAAGAACTTGAGTTTCATGGTCTTCAAGGTAAAGTGTCAGTTAGCCCATGTTCTCACATAGGTGGTCACAAATACGCTGGGAATGTTATCATCTATCAATCGAAGATCCATAGGAAAGTCACAGGACACTGGTGAGTAAGGGAACTACAGATTTATCGACGTATTTGAGGCTACATTCATCTTTTTCCATCTAGTTTTACTGCAAGTTTGGATAAAGAGATCAACAATGCATTTGAAAAAGAGTTGGTTTCATGGAAGGTTGTGATCTAATTATTGGCATCTTCAAAACTAAAATGGAATTAGAATATCGAAAGTTCTCTGCCATGTCCGAATTAATCATACCATATTTTGACTTGTTGATTGATATCTCTTGTGTCAAGGTATGGGTATGTGCAACCCGATGATGTACCTGTTCTCTTGGAGCAGCACATCAACAAAGGTGAGATTGTAGACCGGCTATGGAGGTAAGTTCAAAGTTTCTTGGTCTCGCAGTTTCCGAGTCACTTTGTAATATAGTAAAATAATCACTTGTTATCTAGGGGTGAAATGGGTCTATCAGAAGAAGAACAGAAGAAAACTCAAGAAAGACGGTTACAGGTAAACGGTGCAGTCCATACAGTTAAGAGCAATGGGAAAGTGACTCAGGAATCATCAGTTCACAGCGCCGATGTTTCCTGCTGTCAGTCACGAGCTGCAGAACCTAATGGTTGTTGCCAACAAAATGGGAACAGCTCCTCGTGTTGTCAAGACGCAACTCTGATGCTGTCTCTGGAGACCTCGGAAGATAATCAACTTGAAAGTGAAAACAACACTGAGAAGCTTACACCGGGAAGAAAAATTGCGGAAAAGACTTTCTTCAGAATAAATAGTGACAAAGGATCTTCAGCGCGTAAGGTTTGCGCAATACCAACATGGTTAGAGAGCTGGGAGCGAGAAGATACGTATGCCGCTCTTGCTGTTGTTTGCGCTGCTGCTTCTGTGGTTGTCGCCTATACTTGCTACAAACAGTTATAATGAAGAAATTTGTAGCCGAAGATGATTGTGTATTGTGTTCTGATTAGACATTGTGACTTTGTTTTAGCTTTCAAACTACATTTCCCCTTCGTTTCAAGAGGAGGGTGATGTTAGTACTGTTTGATAATATGTATCCAGTTTAACTTTGTGCTTCTTCTTCGCAAAATTCTTTGAAAACGATCGTTTCTGTGTAAAGATCTCAGCTTTGGGCAATTTTGAGTTCGGATTTATATAACAAATCTTAGAAGTTAGAAACTTCTGCTTCTTGGCCTTCCAGGTATTGTAACCACAACTGTCTCAAGAGTGACGAAAATTTAGAATTTTCAAAGAATTGACAAAGAATTAAAAATTCTCACATTCAGAATATTAAACGGATTTGCATATTGTTGATAACAATTTGATAATCTATTGGCAGTTTTCTTGCTGAAAAATCTCAAAAGAAATCAAAGTCGAGATAACTACTCTGATCAGACTTGACACTGGTAGATGTGGCTGCTGCAGGAGTAGCAGGAGCACTCTCATATTCAACTGGCTTCGGTATCTCTGGCGGGCTTGCGCATCGAACCAATGCCCAATTCACTCCTTCGAAGAAAGGATGTTGCTTTATCTCGGTTGCACCACGCTTATACGCTAGTCTATGCTGAGGCTCCTTCACGAGCAGACTCCTAATCAAATCCCTAGCAGCGAAACTGACAACTGGAGATTCAGGGAAACGCAGGGGCTGGCCCACAACGTTGAAGAGCGTTGCTCTGTTTCCGGACCCTTTAAACGGGGTTTTACCAAACAATAGCTCGTACAGAAATATCCCAAAAGTCCACCAATCAACCGCACTCCCGTGCCCTTCACCTTTGATGATCTCAGGAGCTAAGTATTCATGTGTGCCAACAAATGACATTGAGCGAGCACCTGTGGGCTCAGCAATGAGCTCGGGTAACGGAGTAACCTGGTTTCCAGTTTCGTTTTTCATTTTCTTGTCCTTCTTGTCTTTCTTGGATTTACTTGAGAAAAAACGTGGAGAAAAGCATGTTGTAGGAGCAGAAATGCAAGATGGCTGTTGGATGCAAGCAGGTTGCGCACAATAGCCAGAGTTCCTTTGCAAGGTTTCAGACACGAGGGCAGTTGATCTGACCACTGTGGGGCTAACAGCACACCTCAAAGATAGGTCGAAGTCAGAGAGCATCACATGTCCATCATCTCTAACAAGAACATTCTCTGGCTTAAGATCGCGGTATATGATCCCAAGCATGTGAAGATATTCCATTGCAAGAAGTACCTCCGCTACATAAAACCTGGAAAAGGTAAAAAGGCCAATATGATTTACTACAAAAAGTGGTATCTAGGATGCACATCATTAAATTGATTATGATTCAAAAGAAAATCTTACTTTGCTGCATGTTCCAAGAATCGCTTCCCGGGCTGTCTTTGTCGAAGGGTATGCAAGTCACCTCCAGGACAGAATTCCATAACCAAACATGAGAACTTCTCAGTCTCGAAATGACTATACAAAGTTGGGAGAAAAGGATGGTCAAGACACTGCAATATCTCCCTTTCGGTTTGAACTCTAAGAAGCTTTTTACGGCTAGCCAAAGCTCCTTTGTCCATAACCTTCATTGCAAAATAGCACCTTGTTCCGTGCAACTCAGCAAGATGCACAGTTCCGATATCTCCACAACCTAACCTCTTCAAGAGCCTAAAATGGTTCAAACCCAAAACACCGTGTTTGGCTCGAACAACTTGTATTGCTTCCCATCTCACGTCATTCGCCTTGTGAGGCTTGTTGCTACTTAAACTGCTACACGTGCTCTCATCACTGATATCACTGCTTGTGCTTGGTCTATATGTGTTACGCTTTCCGCTCTCGGCAAGATCAGACTGTTCATCAAGTTTAACTTCTCCACTGGATTTACTGCCACAGCTTTGAGCAAAAGACAAAGTTGATGATACTTGATCTGCCAAAGTGCTGACGGAGATACTTTGACTGGAATTGGAAACTGATCCTTCCGAGGTTTTCTCATCGCCATTTTCCTTATTATATTCTGAAAGAACTCCAGGACCAGACTCTGAGGCCATGAACTTATAACTATCTACCTAGCACCAAGGCTCATAGAACTGCTCCAGTTATCACTGCTGTCACCGATTCACTCAGATACTGACCTGAGCTCTGCATTAGGCAAAACATAGCGTCTGTAACTTGCCTCAAAAAGAAAATTCACGCAAGAAAAAACAGTTATAACATTAGGTCTCATAGCTACGAACAAAAATTAAAGCATTTCAGCTTTAGATAACATAAAAGTGTGCTAGTTTATAAAACTATAATCATGGGATGATTAACAACAATCAAGGGCCATAATCAAGGAATACTGATCGGAGCTCTCATTTCTGATTCCTCGTAATCAAGAAACATCCTATACCATACAACTGAGCAGAGAAGCACATAAACGCTAAAAAATAGTTGCTATTTTTTATAAACAAAAAAAAAGACAAACTCAGAGCTAAGACCATGATCAATCATTGCTAAAAGGATCAAGCGTTACCAATCAAAATAAAGAAGTATCATCGAGTCCTAGTAATTCTATATTTTCAGATATAAAGCAGGTCAAAAGAAAGAAGCTTTAGCTCTACAGCGCTATGGATCTCGAGCTCAAAATCACAGTGACGAATCAATTGAGAAAAGTTCACACTTACTCAACCCAAAGTGATTCACTAGGTCCACATCAGGAAACACTTCAAACTCTCTGATTCCCCAATTAACCTGAATTAGCATAAACCTTAATCATGCTTTTCATGCAAAGTAGAAACTATCTTAGATTTCAAACAGATCTCAGAAAAGTAAGAACAAATCAAAGGAAAGCTCTTTTGGATCTACACACAAACCCAGTTGGTAGGAGGAAACAAAGAAGGGAAATTGAGGAGAAACAGACACAAATCTTTACCTTAAAAAGCGCTTTAGGAGAGGAAGATCTTGAGACAGTTTATGTTTTCTGAGGAATAGAGTGGAGAAATAAGCAAAAGGGATATTGAAAAAGGGAGAAGAGGGACTTTAATCATGAATCGCTAAAGAGAGATAGAAGAGAAATGAGGAACTCATCACCTTCCTTCCATGGAAATGAAGAGAGAGATAAAGAGACATGAAATCAGAGAGAGTGAGGAAAAAGAGAGAGTTTGGGTCTACCCATCAAAAGAGGGGAGAGAGAGAAGGAGAGAGGTGGGTCAAAGCAAAAGTTCTCTACTTTTTTTAGGGCTTTTCAATTTCTTTTTTTCTTTCCATGTTTATTTCTCAAAACTCGCAGTGAATTACACAGACAAAGGTTTCAAGAATGCTCACATCACATGCCCTGTAATTTGGTGATAAACATCATTTTGCATGCATGTGTATTTATATTTTAAAATTATATAAAAATGTATTTCAATATTTCATGTTATATGCTGTAAGAAAATAAATAAAATGTTATAAGCAAAATCTAGATATTGTCATTTTGTTGTAGTTGCTATAGTTGAATCGACATCAGTAATATTATCACAAATTAGTTACTTTTTTTTTTAGCTAGAAGGTTTTCTAGGAATTCAAATTTACTCTCTGCTTTTAAAAGCTGTAAGTTTGGGGTCACACAAAGGAATCTCTTTTCAATGTTCTTTCTAGGATTTTGGAATATCCATATGTAAAGAGTAAAGTGCATACAGCAATTATACGATGATACTTTTCTCAATGTACACATAATATATATGCATGTGTGTACTGTGTACAGCAAGGAAAATATGTGCTGAATATCTGAAAATAGTAACAAGAACAACTAGTCAAGAGAAGTAAATGTAAAGGTCCCCAAAGATAATCTGACAAAAGATGGATCAAGAACTGAATGGATTGTCATGTTTCTCCTACACTTAAGTCCCACTTTAGAAAACCTTCACATCTCTCCCTAACAATGAACAGCTCACTCCCAATTCCCTCTATTCAACAATTTCATCAAATCGATTCTATTATTCTATCTTTTATGCTGTGGAATGGACCCCACCGACCAAAAAATTATAGAACAGTTGCTATGTTCAGAAAAATCCATAGCCTGTGACAAACACTTTTGTGGTTGCCTGTGAGAAAAGTGGGGACTCATTTTGATTTTTCAACTAATTTATAATTCCACAATGGATAAGAAAACAATGAGTTTAAGAAAGAAATAAAAAACAGATTCACACAAAATAGTCTTATGAGATTGATACAAAACTTTTGTTGGAGATGTAACTTGTCGAGGCCACAAGAGTGAGTGTCACTAACTCTTTCCCATGGTTTTAAGATGTTCAACTCAGTGGATTAATGAAACTACAAAGCCATTGTGTAATGCAATAGATACCTTAGACTAAGCCAATGAAGCCTCCTTTCTCGTTTCCTTCGCCACGACCAGAATACCAAAAGATTTTACTGAGATTGTTCTCCAAGATGCTTCAAGAACCTATCTTCTCCCAGACTCCTTACTATTCTCTCTCAGGACTTTTCTTTTCTCTTCCCTGCAACAGGCTCAACTATTATGGACAAAGGACATATGATACAACAAACTATACAAGAACTTTTTTGCCTGTCAATAAAACACAAGAAATATCATACCTAGCTTGAGAAGCTTTTTTATTATGATCTTTTGTTTTTCTGCTTCCTGGGTCCTTCCGCATGAACATTTTTGGTTTTTGAATTATTATTCTTTTTTCCTTTGTTGTTCTCCTTTGAGCTTGGAATTCTTCGTTTGTTCTTGTTTTCGTTACTCTTACTCTCTCGCTTGCGTTTACCACTGGCAGCAGAAGGCTTCTTTAACTCCACAATGGCCTCAGCCTCATCATCGTCATCACTAGACACCTGAGCTTGCTCTATTCTTTTGACCGGCTCATCACCTTCTGAAGCCTGCTTTGCATTGCTCATCTTCTTCAGCTACAGGATAAATAAAAAAGAAGAGAAACACCTTATCGATCTGAGCACTATTGATATTTCATACAACATATTTTCTTGTCTCTTCCGCGGGATAAGCTATTTGGAGGCTAAACGGCTAAACCCAAGTGTATACCTTTGCCACAAAGAATCCGTCCATGTTGTGTACGTGGGGATAGAAACGTCTAGTTTTCTCTAAAGTAGGGTGGAACCGGTGTTCTCTAAATTTACTAAATCTGATGACATGAAGTAAAACATTTGTGGTTAGACGAAAAAACATGAAATGTTCCTATGCAGATTAAAATGTATATTACCCTGCTTGCCCAAAATCAAGTCCACATGGAACGAGTTTGACATCCCTCTTTTTTAAGGCATAATCGATTACAGCTTCGTTCTGCATAATTTGTTATATAAATTAAAATACTGACAAAACATTGAGGACACCTGAAAACAAAAAAGTGGAACGAAATAACTAAGGTTAACCAACCTCAGGAATCATAATTGAGCAGGTTGAGTAAACAATATATCCGCCGGTTTTGGATTCGGCGTCCACCAAATCAATCGCAGCAAGTATAAGTTGCTATGCAGAAAAAAAGAGAGTATGGTTAGCTTTACAAGCCTCAGGCACATTTCTTGAGCTCCTCAAAGTAACAGAGTATTAAAGGCGTTCAATCATTCTTCTTCATTAAATATTCTTCTGGCAATGTAAAGAATGTTACGGCACAGGCATACCTTTTGCAAATCAGCAAATTTCTTTATGTCATTAGCACTTTTGGAAGTTTTAACTGACTCATCTTTTGATATAACCTGCATTGGGTAGAAGATGACAGTAAATTACGAACAGGGTGAAAAATTTAAAGGACTGTAAGAGGACTGAAATGAAAAGATTCTTACGCCAGTTCCACTGCAAGGAGCATCCAACAATACTCTATCTACCGAGTTCTGACCGAAAACCTTGGGTAGCTGAGAGGAAAAGAAAATGAGATAAACAAGAAATGAAATGGGAATAATAGAAGCTGTCTGTAAAACTTAGTTCCTCGATACAATAACAGTCTTGCCAGTAACTTTTAATCTGATAGAGCTCATGGTCTACAACCGGTTTGCAGAATTTAATATCCTCAAGCATGTATCATCGATAGATGAATAAAGGTTTTAGGAGCTAACCTCTCTTCCATCATAGTTACAAACTATGGTATTTGTCACCCCCATGCGATGCAGATTTGCAGTAAGTGACTTAAGCCTAGGTACTTTCATCTCGTTCGCATATATTATGCCTGGTTATAATATCATTATAACATTAGGGTAACCAACTTAAAATATAAATATTGAGTTAAGAGGAAGAAGAAACCAATGAATGCATACCAGTATTTTTCATTAGGGAAGCAACATAAGTTGTTTTACCACCAGGGGCAGCACTGCAGGCATAGAGTATAAAACCTTGTTATATATATCACATTAAACTAGTTGCAACTCTCTCATATGTGGGAGCAATCAAATTCGCTTTTCCGTTTTAATAGCACTTTGCATCATAACACACATGATACTAATTACAACATGCATTTGAAAATTAACTTCAGGTACAACTTGGTCAGCATGGGTACGATAAACTTACGCCATGTCCACAACGCGCTCTCTCTCTTGAGGAGCAAGAGCCATCACTGGCAAGAAGGAACTAGCACTTTGCAACTGCAATGCACAAGAACAGACTTAAGAAAACAAGTACAGAATACCCATAAAGCCTGAGCAGGAAGTGCAAAAAGATCAAGAAATGACGTACCATATAGTAACCAGCCAAATATTCAGGAGTTGCACCAATTGGAACTTGTGAATCATAAACGACAAGTCCAACCTACAATTTTTATGACATGATCAACTACAGATGGTCCACAAAATAGGACTTGCCAATATGAAAGGAAGACAATCTGGAAACACTACTTACTTTTGACCACTTGCTTAATGAGTCTAGATTAACTCCTCTGTTCAAAAGTATATCAGCCAGATCCCGTCTTCGAGTCTAGCAAAAACAAACATTACCATAAATTTATACCTTAACAGTTGAGAAACATTTATTTCTAAACACCCGAGCATATAACTATATAACCAAGTTCACCTTAAGAGTGTTGGTACGTATAGATGTAGGCCTTTTCTTTTCAAAAGCTTCGATAAGTTCCATGAGTTCAACAGGAGGAAACATCTGGAAAAAGATCCCAATTCACCATATGTGAGTAACAGAATTAGCGATCTCTTACCCATAGATATAGATGAAAGAGAACAAAGTGAACATAAAAAGTCAGCGAATAACCTCAACCAGCGTTCCAATAAGAAACTCATTGTAGCCGTAGTAAGAGCCGAGATCAGCTTTAAGCTGCTCAACAAACTCCTTCCTCTTGACTCCTTCTGGCCTCAAATCTTTAAAATTCGACAGCACTCTAACAACTGGAATACATATAAGTATCATTAAGCTACGAAACTAAAGGCTGATTCCTTAGGGTATCCGAAACAATCCCAATAATACAATGACACCAAGAATTTTAACAGGAATAAAATTTGAAAATGTCACTCACTCTCTTTTATCCTCGTTTGTAATCTAGGAAGATCTGGCGGCCCAAGTGCCTCTTCTTCGAGTTCCTGAACAATGTAGAATAACAAGCAAGAGATGAGATAACTGACATCCAAATGCTCCGTTGATCATTTCAACTCAAACCAACCCAACAACAGAAAATTAAAGATAATGAATTTGAAGTGTGTCAATTTCAAAAGTGAACAAATTTCATTATCAAGCGTCAGGAAAAATTTAACCTTTTGGGTTGGTAGACGAAACTCATCAGGTTGTTCCTTAATATTCATCTGCAATTCATCTTTTGCATCTTGTTCCTGCCTTTTATGTTCTTCATCAATAGCTTCACTTTGCTTCTCGATATCGGAGTCAGAATCAGAATGAGAACTCAAAGGTCCCTCCTTATCATCGCTACCATCTAGAAAGTCGTCACCCAAGTGTTGTTCTGTATCCTCCTCGTCATCATCATCATCATCATCATCATTTTCTTCTCCCTCACTATCTGAGAAAAAGTCAGAACCTATCTCACCTCCTTCATCAGACTGTTCATTCTCTTCTTCTTCTTCTTCTTCCTCGTCCGTAGAAGCTTCAGGCTTCTCAATGGGCTTCTCATCCGAAATACCCTTCCTCTGCTTCTTCAACGGAGGCTTATGGGATTTCGCCGCCTTCTTCAGTGGAGGCGTAGTATTCGACTTTGTCTTCTTATTCAGTGTAGGAGGAGTTTGCAACTTAGCTCCCTTCTTCTTGTTACGCGTAAGAGCAGCCATAGCGACGGTTTTACGACTTAGGGTTTATCGCGGCGAAGGTTTAACAGAGAGCTGCAAGAAGAAACTTTGTAAGAAAGACGGAGGAGGAAACAACGTTGTTTAGTGGGCCGATTACTGGGCCGTAGTTAAAGTTATTACTTGTTAGCCCATTACATGGTGATCCTATCTGTTGGATTGAAGAAGCAGAGGAAAGGAGTAATGACCTTAAACGTCGTTATTTAACTTATCAATTGACTTTTCTCGTTCACACTTCAGACTCGACTTGTCTTAACCGATGGATAGAGTCCACATGTCTTAAGGGATAATAGCGTTTACGTCAATGTGAGTCTTGGCAACTTTTCGAAAAAATCGCGTAAATGCATTAGCCAGGTTACTTTTATCTAATGTTGGAAATTAATGCAAAGCTTATAATTAGTTCGTGCACTAATTCACTTACTTTACAAGTTGCAGCAATAATCATTTATGCATGCTGCGTCATTACCCATGCATGAGTAAGTTGATAACGAAACTGAATTCACGTAATTTTCTAAAATCGACTTCTTTAGAAACACACAAATGAAAACACGGATTTCTGGTGAATTCTCAAATCCCTATTGTAAAAAAATAATTTGATGATTGGTTGAGAATTATTGTAAACATTGTATTAGAAATTAAAAATGAAATTGCAGGATACTTACTCCAAACTTAATATCATAGACGTTGACATGAAACAGATTGAAAAAGACAGTAGTTATAAAGACAGAAAGTTGAGTAAAAGTGGAACGCCTGAAAGCATGCGTTTCATATTGTATAACCGATAGATTATGGAAACTATGATACATACATAATATTGGGAATCCAAGTTCCCAACAACACAATAATACAGATGTGACTAGCTAGGAAAGTTGAGCACTTAACATATCAATGAAAGTCATTCTATATAGAGCTTTTGTTTTCTGAAAATAATTCTACTTAGTTGAATCTGTAGTGTGATAGTTAGAAAAACGAAATCTAAATCATATAAACGTCCGGGTTCAATCTACTATTTGATATATATATATATATATATATATACATTTCCTAATTTACAATCTAAAAACAGAAAGAACACTAGCTAGCTAGTAACCCAAAAAGTAAGACCGAAACAAATCTAATTAGTCTGACGCGCGTCTAATACATAAAAGAATTTGAGTCAAACTTGGAGATGGATGAAGCGGTGCCAGCAAGCATTGCCACCTAACCTAAACCGAGTTTATGATAAGCTTTATATTCTTCACTCTATAACATTATAGCTAACTTCCAAAATATCTCTACATATATATCGATCACTTTGTAAATTGTTACAATCGCTAAAACTTTGTTTTCAGCTGCTGGAAGTGGGCGCCAATAAAATTGCGAACTCTTACGGTCTTACCTCACAAAATTGTCATATTCCAGTTATTTAATTGTGGTAAACATCCTTTACTCTATTTATTATTGGAATGCTCAATTTCATTTTGTAGTTTACCGTATGTTCCAATTTTCCTTCTATAAATAAAAACTGATTTTTCTTTCTTTTAGGGCAAGGCTATAGAGTCGTGAAAACCAAATGATATCTATAAACTCTGGCTAGGGTAGATCTGTTAGTTATTGAAAGCTATGTTTAGTATCTGTTAATTCTTTTAGCGCGCTAAGATACCAAACGTAGAAAATGTAGAATCTACCTTTATACACGAACTAAATTATTTTACTTTCTACCCCGGAGTTGTTTTTCTTTTCATTGAAACAGCCTTAGTTTCAACGAGTCAAGATAATTGTCGAATTTTTTTGAAGTGTATATAGATAAATTCATATAGAAATTCTTAACATTAAAACACAAAAAAACAAATTCATATAGAAATAAAAACTACGTACGTCTCACTCTAGTACTCATACATATATATAAGAGAATGTTTTCTCTACTACTCTGTCCTCTTAATAGTATCTTTCAAAAATAGAAGCTTTTTTTTTTTTACTTTACTTAGCTCTTTGTCGAAATCAGAGAAATTTCTTCCAATGTCAAGTCATTAGCGCAAATTGGTTTGCTCATTTTTTTCATACTCCAGCGAGTTTTCCAGAACCCCGGTCATCCTCACGGGAGCCGACGGCACATTCCAATAACTTCTTGAAGAAGATATATAGAAAATGGTAAGCTCTCTTGAAGTCACAAGACCTGAATCCAAACCCCCGGAGCAGAACTTTGAGTCCAACATCGTCATAGCCGGTAAGTAAATTTGGTTATGTTTTGGCCAATCTTGGTTCGGTTTCTTTGATTTTTATCTCTACGTTATGGCAAAACCTAACTGCTATTTGATTTACAATATTCTCGATATTCCAATCCTATCGATTAAAAAAATACAAGTCTATGTTAATTATCAAATAATTTTGGTTGGTTCCCAATTAAACCGAAATTTGCCCGGTTTATCTCTCTTTTTTCGCGGTGCAGATGAAGAAGGCGAGGAGGAGGAAAACGACAGTCCAATAGAAGAAGTCCGGTTAACCGTACCGATAACCGACGATCCGTCTCAGCCGGTTTTGACATTCCGTACGTGGTTCTTAGGAATGGCCTCGTGCGTGGTACTCGCGTTCGTGAACCAGTTCTTCGGTTACCGGTCGAACCAGCTCATGGTATCCTCAGTCGTGGCTCAGATTGTCACTCTCCCACTAGGAAAGCTCATGGCCACGACTCTACCGACAAGGAAATTTCGGTTACCCGGTACGAATTGGTCCGGTTCGTTGAATCCTGGACCATTCAACATGAAGGAACATGTGTTGATCACTATATTCGCTAGTGCCGGAGCCTCAGGAGTTTATGCAACCGGCATCATTACCATCGTTAAAGCATTTTACCACCGGAATCTCAACCCGACCGCCGCCATGTTGCTTCTTCAAACCACTCAGGTAAACATTATGATTCCAGTAGTAATTTATATACGTTGGTTTTTAAATAGAATTTTACCAACGATGTTTCGGTAAGCGTTACCTTAAAAAGAATTTAATAATTAACAATATATATGTTTTTTTTTTGTTGGTTATAAAAGTTGTTGGGTTACGGATGGGCGGGTATGTTCAGGAAGTTCTTGGTGGACTCACCGTACATGTGGTGGCCGTCGAATCTTGTTCAAGTCTCTCTCTTTAGGTTCGGTTTTCACCTTACACATTTTAACTGTCATGAAAATTTTAAATTTGCAAAATCTTCTCTACTTTACTTAGGACTGACCAGATTTTGTTAGTCTTTTATACTCAACCGGTCCCATAATAGTTCTTGAAATCTAACATTTGTTTATTATTTGATTGTGAAATGGTATATCGCTTAGAGCCTTACATGAGAAGGAGGAGAAGTGTGAAGGCAAACAAACGAGGCTTAGATTCTTCCTAATAGTCTTCTTCTTGAGCTTCGCTTACTACATTGTCCCTGGCTACCTTTTCCCTTCCATCTCGTCCCTCTCCTTCGTCTGCTGGATATGGACCCGCTCTGTGACGGCTCAACAAATTGGTTCAGGGCTTCATGGTCTCGGGGTCGGCTCGTTTGGTCTCGACTGGTCCACGGTCGCAGGTTTCTTAGGCAGTCCTTTAGCAGTACCGTTCTTCGCTATAGCCAATTTCTTTGGCGGATTCGTCATCTACTTCTATATTATCCTTCCTATCTTCTACTGGAGCAATGCCTATGAGGCAAAGAAGTTTCCTTTCTATACCTCTCAGACATTTGATCACACCGGTCAGCGTTACAACACCACACGTATCCTCAATCAGAAAGCATTCGATATTAATCTTCCCGCTTACGAAAGCTATAGCAAGCTTTACCTCAGTGTTATGTTTGCTCTCCTCTATGGACTCAGTTTTGGTACTCTAACCGCAACCATTTCTCACGTTGCCCTCTTCGACGGGAAGTAAGAATCTTTTTCTCTTTACTCTGCATCTTAATATATAGATCAACTCGCCACTCTCCATGAGGACCATGACAAATCTTTTGTTGTTGTTTTTTCCTTGAAGGTTTATCTGGGGAATGTGGAAGAAGGTGACATTGGCGACAAAGGACAAGTTTGGAGATGTACATACAAGATTGATGAAAAAGAACTATGAGGAAGTACCTCAATGGTGGTTTGTTGCGGTTCTCGCGGTTTCCTTTGTGCTAGCTCTTTACGCATGTGAGGGATTTGGCAAACAGCTTCAGCTTCCGTGGTGGGGACTTTTACTCGCTTGTGCCATTGCCTTTACCTTCACTTTGCCTATCGGAGTTATCCTAGCCACTACAAACCAACAAATGGGTCTTAACGTTATAACGGAACTGATCATCGGGTACTTGTATCCGGGAAAGCCACTTGCCAATGTGGCTTTCAAGACTTACGGTTACATGAGTATGTCCCAAGCCCTGTACTTTTTGGGAGACTTCAAACTTGGCCACTACATGAAGATCCCTCCAAGATCTATGTTCCTCGTTCAGCTTGTTGCGACCATGGTTGCTTCAACTGTCTGCTTCGGGACCACATGGTGGCTGCTTTCGTCAATCGAGAACATCTGTGACAGAGACAAGCTCCCAAAGAGTAGCCCCTGGACTTGCCCGGGAGACGAAGTTTTCTACAACGCATCGATCATTTGGGGAATCATCGGTCCTGGAAGAATGTTCACAAGTAAAGGTGTATACCCAGGGATGAATTGGTTCTTCCTCATCGGCCTCCTTGCTCCTGTCCCGGTCTGGTTCTTTGCAAGGAGATTCCCGGAGAAGAAGTGGATACAACAGATTCATATCCCCTTGATCTTCTCAGCGGCTAGCGCTATGCCAGTGGCCAAGGCTGTGCATTACTGGTCGTGGGTCTTTGTTGGGGTCGTGTTCAATTACTATATCTTCAGGAGGTACAAGGGATGGTGGGCAAGGCATAATTACATCCTCTCTGCAGGTCTTGATGCAGGCACAGCGATCATGGGAGTGTTGATCTACTTTACGTTACAGAGCAACAACATAAGTTTTCCCAATTGGTGGGGAAGTGAGAACACAGACCATTGCCCTTTGGCGCATTGCCCTACAGAGAAAGGAATTGTCGCTCAGGGCTGTCCGGTATTCTAAAGAGATTTGCTATGAAGTTCTCTCTCGGATCTAAACAGGTGAGTGATGGTTTCTGTCAAATGGTTTGGTGGCCATAATATTATTGTGTAAAGACTTTTATGAGTTGTTTTGTGAGTTTAAGTAAGGAACCCAAACAATGTAAAAACTCATTTAGAATATGTTTCTAAAGAAACGACTCATGATTTTTAACCATGAAACCTTGCTAATTAAGAACAACCAAAGGTCATAGCTTTAATTCAAAGGGAGAACCTAAACAGAAATATCAGCTGAACTTGATATTAATAATTAATAAAATGTCCACCACAAGATAAGCTCCAAGAGATATCATTTCACTTGTGAAAGTCGTAACACAATGTAATTTCAAGACCTACGAATATAAAGTAGTTTGAGCAGTTTTTCTCTGTTTCTAAAGCTGGAAAACACTTTAATAAGATTCTATAACTCCAAACAAGAGTCTTCAAGAGCTAAGTAGTTAAACCTGAAGAGGCATAATTTCAAGTCAAAGGCCAAAATGTTCCATCTTTTATAGTTGAATTGCAGTGACGTAGCAACAATTCCACTTACTTGTGTTAGAAGCTACTGAAGCATGCTTCAGTGGTTGTCAATTCTAAGCAATCAAAGATCTTTAAATTTGCCACCTTTAGATTTTACTCTGTAAAACTAAAAAAAAATTGCAATTCAGCGGACGTGTCAACGCAATCAGATCATAAACATAAACTGCATAGTTCGATCTCAAATCTTCGAAAATCAGGACAATTATTATGATAGATGAGAACGTAGAATCAGTAGGATGAGCAAAGATCTTTAGGACAATTAATGACAGATGAGATTTTTTTTTTTTTTTGGATGGATATATACCTTTTTGATTTTCAGTTAAAATTTTATTCAGTTCATATAAAATAAGTAATTAATTACGACGAAATTCAATGTAAAGATTCCGAAAAAACGACAAAAATCAATGTTTAAGAATGTTTTATGATTTTCTAATCCAAAATTAATTGCCTTTACGTTGAGAGAGAAAGGGAGTTTTCGAAAGAAAAAAAAAACGAGAAACGGTTAAAGGAGCGGTTGCTGTCGGAGTATTGCTTCAAAGGCAAAAACTCAGGTTGTTAAGTTTTATAGGCCAACGGTTATCTTCTCATCCTCGGCGTCTGATTTCTTCAATCCTAAGCAAAAATCCATTTTTTGGTTGCTTCTTCGTCGCCATCCCAACGCCTAATCTCACCTTCTCTGACATTATCACTACACCATACTTTCTCTTTCTTCTTATTCTTCTTCATCTGCTCCATGCTTTAATCTTTCTTCACTATATCAAAAACGTGCTCCATCTGGGTTTATTCACACGAAAACAAACCCTTTTTTGAGATCTTACCGGTCTATTCAGTCTTTGGGTTTTCCTATGCTTTTAGGTTGAGAATTTCCAAAACATCTCTGGCTGTTCCGTGTAATCAGAGTACGGATTGAATATAAGGTACTTTGATGATATGTCTCACTCAAGTATCCATGTATTTATTTATTTATTAACATGTAAATTTTAACTGCATATTCAAGAGTTTTCTAGCTCCAGCTTGAGCCAATACTGTTAGATTTTAGGCGGTGTAGTCTTTTTTTTTTATTTTGTTCATCATTCTCAGGTCCTAAGAGGGACCAAATCAAACTCTCTGATTCTTGGCTTACAAGTTCCGATATGAGTACACGTTTTTCCACTCAACTGCAATCATCAGCCATTACATCCATTACCGTCTCGTCATCTTCTTCCTTAGACTCCACGACACGGGATGATAACACTCACATGGCTGCAGCTTCCAACACTCGCGAGACCTCTCCGACGTCCTTCTTGATAAGACTTGCCATGAGAGTATCTAGATCAAAGTGGTTCATTTTCTTGAGAAGAGTGTTTCATTACCAGAACGGCTCAAGATCTGATCTTGGCACCAACCCTTTCGATTCAACCACTTGGATGATATCCGAGCTCATCGCTTTACTTGTACAGATCACTGTCATTTCATTCACACTAGCTTTTTCCAAGAACGAGCGGCCTATTTGGCCAGTGAGGCTCTGGATCAACGGCTACAACGTTGGATGTCTGCTCAATCTGATGTTATTATACGGTCGGTACCGTCAGCAAGATATTAGCCACGGAAATGGATTTAGCTTTGGTGATATTGAGCAGCAACAAAGAAGCAGAGAAGAGACCAGGTTATTTGCAATTTCTGCCTTTTCTTTTGTTCTGATTCCATGACCCGAACATTGATCATAAAACTTGGAATGTAATGAACAGTTGGCAAGTGATAGATTCTCTCTTGTGTGTTTCAGGTGCTCGCATCTGATGAACAGATGCCGGACATTACTGGAGCTGTTCTTTGCGATATGGTTTGTGATAGGAAATGTATGGGTGTTTGATTCTCGGTTCGGTTCTTTCCACTATGCTCCAAGCCTTCATGTGCTCTGCATCTCCCTTCTCGCTTGGAACGCTCTCTGCTACTCCTTCCCGTTTCTTCTCTTCCTCCTGCTCTGTTGTGTTGTGCCTCTCATCAGTAGCTTCCTCGGATACAACATGAACGTTGGATCTTCCGAGAAAGGAGCTTCAGATGACCAAATCTCCAGTCTCCCCAGTTGGAAGTACAAACTGATTGATGAAACTTGTGATTCTGATTCTTCTCACGGAACCAATGATCCAGTAAGCTCTTAACCTGAACTCTGAAATAGGCCAAATAGTCAGAAATCAATCTTTCTAGGGATTGCTTTTACCTGTAAAACAGCACGAACATTCTTGATTGAAATTGAAATGAAATGCACACGAACCAGATTGAAATTGAGTTTTTGAATGTGATGGAACCTTTTGTCAGGAGTGTTGCATATGCTTGGCAAAGTACAAAGATAAAGAAGAAGTGAGAAAGCTTCCGTGTTCGCATAGGTTTCATCTCAAATGCGTAGACCAATGGCTTCGTATTATCTCGTCTTGTCCTCTCTGCAAACAAGATCTCCCCAACTAAACCAGACACGAGTCACAAGATTGATTGAATCTCTGACCAAGTTCCATACTTCTGTTGGATTTTCCGTTACGTGTTTTTGTTTTTTTTTTCTGTTGTCGTCCATACCCGGTCACTTGCGTGAGTGTCATTTTCTTTTTTCTTTTTCTGTACAAAGGAGCTCACCAGTAACCTTAAGGTCCTTTAACGACTACATGACAACATGAATAAAAACATAAAACATGATCAATGTGTTGGTTGTTTACCGAGATAATTGGTTGTTCCCCTCTGACGAGTTACGAGTAAATAAACATGAATCAAATTAATGCTATACTGGATTTTGTTATTTGCAAGAATTTCATACTTTGAGATGCTTCTCTAAATTGATCTTCGAATTCAATCAAACTCAAAGACTTTCGAGAAGAAACCAATTCAGATCAAATAAATGGACGTCGTATAAAAAACAGCGCATAATGGTCTCAGGCTCCACTAGACGACGACGTGTGAAAGTTAATGTAAGCTGTTATTTATCACTCCTTTCTTTTATTCCAACTGTATCAACATCGAGTAAATTAAAAATAAATAAAAATATTTTTCATTTTAAATAATAGAAAAAGAGATATAAAAAAAGCCAACAAATCAATACATTTTTGGTGTGTTTCTTTTTTTTTTTCTTCTCCCATGTCGGAATAAATTAGTGCTTTTTAGTTTTTTGCAATATTTAAAATTTCTGCATATAGAAAAATAGCGTCTGCCTTTTTCTCTCACTAAACAAAAAGAAGAGAGTTTGGTCGTTTAATTTTGTTTGGGGCGTCCTCTTCTTCACCGCAAACCAAACCAAACCATCGTCAGCTTCAACTGCCGGAGCCACCGTAAAGGAAGGCTCTTCATCAGGCCGTGGCGTAAGGCTTTTTTTTTTTTATCCCTTCTCTTATATCTTCTCCCTTGTCTACGATTCCGCGGTTGGTCGGTCGATCGATTACTCGTAATCTCGTGTCTTTCCCGGGAAAATCGCAAAAAAAAAGTATTAAAACTTGGAGATTGAGAATGAAGCAACTGATTATCAAATTCGTATTCGCAAAAAAGATAGATCCTTTGTGCTGACTTCGATTTATATAACCAGATTCATCTCGTCTCTCTGACTTGTTCTATCTCATTACCGTCGTTTCTCCGTTTCATTTCCACGAACTAGATTCAGGTTTTCGATCCACGAATTCGTGTTAATAGTTTTATATCCATTCTTCTTCGTGATGCTTTTTTGAGCTCTTGTTTCTTAGATTTGAGTGTTTGGTTGTTGCCTGAATCATGCTTTGTTCCAAGACTATGATGTTTTTAGCAAGAGAAGATTACATTTGTTAATCTGGAAATTATTTGTTTCTTTTTTTTTTTTTTTACTTTAGAATCACGCAAAAAGAGTTAAGATCGTTTAGGATTTGCCTCTTTTCTGTTAATGTTTCGTATAGGCAAGTATCTGTTAGCACTTTAGTTTTTTCACTTCAGATCTGAAATGACGAATCTTGTTTGCTCCTGTAGTTTTGTTGATTTGGTGACTACATTCCAATTCATATTAATGACTACAGTCCATTTCGTTCTCTTTCCATTGCAGATATTTTTTGAGGTCTATAAAGCGTCGCCTTTCTTGCCTTTCATACGGATTAGGAAATGGTTAAAAGGTACGTATCTTTCTTGTTCATTATGCATTATGTGTTTATTTTATTTTTTTTCAAGTTTTTTCGAAAGTTCTTACGTTTTTGTTGTGTGGCAGGCATGGAGAGTTTTGATTTACTAGATATATCATGTCGCAGTGCGTAGACGGTTTCAAGCATGTGTGCAACTCCTTGTTGCGGTGTTTTGATATCGATATATACAAACAATCTGGAGGCCTTGGAGACCCTGAACTACTTGCCAGAGACACAGTTTGTATGCTCTCCGCTTCCATGCACTCTTTTTGTTTCACTTATAATGAATGATCCAAAGGCACGGTTTTTCTTTAGTTAGTGCTCTAAAGGAGTGCGAATCTTTCTTTCGTATTTTTGATAATAAATCGTTTTGGGTGCAGTTAGCGTGAGTGAAATAGAGGCTCTCTATGAGCTGTTTAAGAAAATCAGCAGTGCTGTGATTGATGATGGGCTAATAAACAAGGTATGTAGGAGTTATGTATCTTTCTTTGCCACACGATTGTCCTCCTCACGCATATTGCTACTTCTTTTGGACAATCTTTCTGACTTTCCTTCTCGTGTCCTATTGTAATTGTATCAGGAAGAGTTTCAACTAGCTTTATTCAAGACAAATAAAAAAGAGAGCTTGTTTGCAGACCGGGTATGTTTTTTTTCACCAAAAATGTCTTCGTAATCCATTTGCCAAGATCATTTTCAAAGATATATATGCTGCCCACCACAGGTATTTGACTTGTTCGACACAAAGCATAACGGTATACTGGGGTTTGAGGAGTTTGCTCGTGCTCTCTCCGTCTTTCATCCTAATGCTCCTATAGAAGACAAGATTGACTGTACGCCTTTGATCTCAAAGTTTTGGTCCGAGAAACCATGTGTAACAAATTATCTGATGTTCACTTGCTTGAAAAGTTCACTAATTGTTACCTGGAATATCATTTTGCAGTTTCGTTTCAGTTATATGATCTTAAGCAGCAAGGTTTTATCGAGAGGCAGGAGGTAAGGCATATCTATTTAATCGCCTTATTCAAACCTTAAAGATCTTGTGTGAGCTTAACATTCCCACTAACTTTTCTTATCATTGTTCAGGTGAAGCAAATGGTGGTAGCTACTCTTGCCGAGTCAGGCATGAACCTGTCAGACGAAGTCATAGAGAGTATAATCGACAAGGTATGCTTTCCTTCCTTACATTTCGACTCGCTACTGTTTTCTGGTTCTATTGTACTTTTTTCCAACTCATGTAAGTTAAGAATGAAGTAAAGAGTGATCTCTGAGTTTCTGTGGCAGACATTTGAGGAAGCCGACACAAAACATGATGGGAGGATCGATAAGGAAGAGTGGAGGATCCTTGTTCTTAGGCATCCTTCGCTTCTGAAAAACATGACTCTTCAATATCTCAAGTGAGTTCTTAGACCAAGACTAATCCCTCGTTTAACCAATCTTTTGAATCGTTTATTATTAAAACCGATCTCTCATATTGCTTGCAGGGATATCACGACTACGTTTCCCAGCTTCGTGTTTCATTCGCAGGTGGAAGATACCTGAGAAAAGCATAGTAGGGCAGACAATCTGGCAATTGCGCTTGTTTTTTTCTGAGCTATGTATAATGTTTATTTGTTTCAATCTTTCTGAACTCTTAGTTTCCAAGATTTTGTTGTTTCTTCTGTGAAAGAAAAGAAAGATAACTAAGCTGTATTTTTTCTATTCCTGGTTTGGTTTTGTTTTCTCCTCCGCGTACTTGTAGATATACTCAAATCTTATGATTTTATTGCCCACGTCGGTTTATATAACTGGTAGCATTTTGTCAAGTTTATCAAGGTTCGGCTAAAAATCCAAAACAAGATGATAAGTTCAAAGTTTCCTCTAGAAACACAAAGTAATAGTAACTTGTTGTTTCATTACCCAACTTGTTGAACAGAGTAACTCAAGTTTATTGTCAAACATGATTACGCTAGTGCCGCAGCGTAAATCCATGGTTTTGCAATAGCGAGTGAAAGATTTACATGAAACACCTTTCGTCAGGAAAATTATATCTAATATTTAGGCCAGTTGTACGGTCACAGCAAAAAACGATAAAACTAGTAGAATTCCAAAGGAATCTAGTTCGTTGCAAGACAAAATAAAAGTCATAAACCAAGTTCACGAGGCCGAGAAAAAAACCCAGAAATACTAGTAAGGAAAACAAAAGAGAAAGCTGAAGGATAAGAGAAAGGGACGCTCGAGCCTGCTTCAACTACTACTTTTGGTTTGGGGCTTAGTCGACTTCTTCCATCTTGCTTCCTTCGGCGTCAGCGTCATCTTCAAGTGGTGGCATGTCGGCATCAGCCTCAGTCTCACCTGCATCATCATCAATGCTCAGACCGAGCTTGAGCATCCTGTGGATTCTGCTTCCGAAGGTGTTGGGCTCATCAAGGCTGAAACCGGATGTGAGGAGGGCAGTCTCGAAGAGGAGAAGGACGAGATCCTTGACAGACTTGTCGTTTTTGTCTGCATCAGCTCTCTTCCTCAACTCATCCATGATCGAGTTTTCTGGGTTGATTTCCATGGTCTTCTTGCTGGACATGTAACCAGCCATGCTGCTGTCTCTCAAGGCTTGAGCCTTCATGATCCTCTCCATGTTAGCAGTCCAACCGTACTCGCCGGTGACGAGACAGCATGGTGAGTCGACAACACGGTCAGAGACAATAACCTTCTCAACCTTGTCTCCCAAGACATCCTTGATAACCTTGCACAGACCCTCGAATTTCTCCTTGAGTTCTTCCTTCTTTTTCTTCTCATCTTCGGTCTCCTCGAGTTTCAAACCCTCCTTGGTAGCAGAGACTAGCTTCTTTCCCTCGAATTCCTTGAGTTGACCAATGGCGTATTCATCAATGGCGTCAACCATGTAGAGGACTTCGTAACCCTTCTTCTTGAGCTTCTCAAGGAAGGGAGAGTTCTCCACGGCCTTCTTGCTCTCACCGGTGATGTAGTAGATGTCACTCTGTCCTTCCTTCATCCTGGTCACGTAATCCTTAAGGCTGGTCAACTCATCTCCGCTCTTGGTGGAGTGGTAACGGAGCAACTCGGCGATCTTGGTCCTGTTCTGGGAGTCCTCGTGGATTCCAAGCTTGAGGTTCTTGGAGAAAGCCTCGTAGAACTTGTTGTAGTCTTCTTTGTTCTCAGCGATCTCAAAGAAGAGCTCAATGCATTTCTTCACAAGGTTCTTGCGGATAACCTTAAGGATCTTGTTTTGCTGCAGAGTTTCTCTTGAGATGTTGAGAGGAAGATCCTCAGAGTCGACAATACCCTTAACAAATCCAAGGTATTCAGGGATGATCTCTTCACAGTTGTCCATGATGAAGACACGGCGAACGTAAAGCTTGATGTTGTTTGGCTTCTTCTTTGTGTCGAACAGGTCGAATGGAGCTCTCTTGGGAACAAAGAGAACAGCCTTAAACTCGAGCTGTCCCTCAACAGAGAAGTGCTTAACAGCCAAATGCTCCTCCCAATCATTGCTGAGACTCTTGTAGAAGGCAGCA
>OVBI01001599.1:0-31331 GCA_900406495.1 Sisymbrium altissimum
AAACAACAAATATAATACACACATAAATATAATTCTTCTAAACCCGATAAACAATATATATAATATAATATATTTTAATTTTAACCGCACCGACAAAACAATTAATTCATTCAATATTTGAATTCTTAATCTATTAAATCAACTCAAAATATAATTCACAAATAATATATTTCTTCTAACACCAGTCAATACAAAATATAATTCACACATAATACAATTTTGTTAACATCAATAAATAAATTAAATCATACAACAGACAAATATGGATAATATATTTTAAAACAACTTTACACATTTGATAGTATGATAACAATTAATATAATAATCATCTATATAAAAATTATTATGATTTTAAAATAATAAAAAAAACTTTACTCTGCACGTAGAGCGGGTAAAATCCTAGTCTGATTCAAATTCAAGTAATTATCACAAGACAATATTAACGAATAACAACTAACCGACTCCAATTTTTCTAATAAATCTAAAATAATCTTTTTTCATTTGACCAAATAAAAAATGTTTAAATAATTCTATATTTTCAAAAGAAATATATTTTTGGTCTAAATTGATATAATAACTCTTTTCTAAATAAAAACTATTAAACTATTATCTTATTTAATTTATATATTTGTTGACATTGATATTTAAGGGTTAACATCGTAAATAAATTTCAAAATATTGGATTGTACTGTTGATAAATAGGAGTAGAGATTAAAAATGTTAGAGAAAGCTAAACAAAATAAAATTTAGCATATGATATATAGTTATTTAATCATATACATATACCGAATCAAGTAAACCGGATTAGTGTCACGTCAATCAAAGTGATTACGTTTTCTGTGCAAAGATAGCTATATGGTAGGACCATTTTGGAAAATTAAAAATGCATCAAACCTTTTGAAGTAACTAAAAATTAATAAATTATAAACGTTTGGTTACTGATTAGCTAAAGGTTATGAAAAAATATCATTGTGTGAGTTTGTATATAAATATGATGAATCTAAATAAAATCTTCGACAAGATATTTCATATGTGGAAGAGATCAAACAACTCAGCTTATAACTACATAAGATTTGGCACATAAGATTTGCCAAATCTTGATTATGTAATACCAGTGATTAGGGGAAGATGATAGTCTTTATACTGCAAACTCAATTCTTGATCATTGTACAACCTTAAAGTTCTTATAAATTTTAACAAACTAGAGATTTCTAACCTATTGCAAAATCTAATAAATCATGAACTGAAATTCACGATCTATGCATCCACTTTATTGTTTGTGAAGCACCAGCTTAAAGCACAAAATTTTATACAATATTAAAGGACAGTGGATACTTACAGAAACTGGTTTATGGTCTAGTAATTAGTTTTGTTTTCTTGTTTTAAATCACCTAGGTTTACATTAGGACCGGCAGCATGAAAGTAGAATTAAAATGTTAACTCAATCAAAAAAGAAAAAAAAAATGTTAACTATAAATATACTGTAGCATACAATAATTATATCTATAAGTCCAGATTAGTTCCTTACTGTTTTATATTTCCCATGAATCAAATTACCATTGTTTGTACTATTTTTCATTTATAAATAGCCAGATTTATTTGATTTCTTTTTTTTTTCACTATATAAACATAATCTGTTTTATATTTGGTAGCATTAGTTTTTCTCTTGTACGTCGAGTTATTGATTCTTATCCACCAGATTATTGACCAAATTTTGTTGGGACCAAATAGTGACCGTCTCTTTGTACGTTAGGTTAGCTTTATTTCCAAATACATCGTAGATTTTCAACAAAAAAAAAACCAATCATATATACACATATTATGTATGTGATCAAAATCAAGTATTCCATTATTAATGGACAAGGTGATATGACATAGCAACATGTTGTAGTAGCTAGAAGACGGTATTTGAGATACGGTGAATCCACATTTATTTTCTCCTTTAACATAATTGATCCACCAACATGGTTGCCCATCATAATTATACAAAAAATAAAAAATACGCAACATTTATCTATGCCCACAATAATGTGTTTATGGAACATTTTCTATATATATATATATATATATATCTATGTGCATGGGTCAGACATGTTTATTGGATTTTTACTAAGGAACATATATCCTTTGTACCCAACCTAAAGTATGGTCTGCAGTGCATTTCTGTCATGTGAAATTTCTATTAACATTTTTTTATTTGTACTCCTACATAGGTATTACAATTTAATTCGATCTATACTTGTTTTAGCATCTCGCCTAGATGGTTTGGTGAACGTTTTGTATTTTTCGGTTTATAATTTAATAAAAGTTTAGGGGTTCAAATGGTAGAGAGTTGAAGGAATAAATTAAATGAGAGGAATAGGAATTAGTTGAATAAAAAACTGTAGAATAAGTTGTTACTCTCTGGTTTCTGTTCTGCTATTCTTTGTAAGAGTACATAATTTTATTTTTACTCTAAAGTCTGAATTCCAATTTTATTTCATATGGAAAACAAAATTTGCAAATGGTATAATGAAAAAAATTGGTAATTACATAACATTTGATTCTTCTAATTAAATAATCATTTACACCTTAAAACAAATAAATTCTAAAAAATATAAGTTTTGGAGCAAATTATTAAGTTTGTATAAAACAAATGCGTAGAAATGACACCGTTTACATGATTCTCTCTTACAGAATTTAAAGCTTACCCGTTTATAAGAATCCAAATACAACCACAAACACCAACACTATTGAATCTGCGATTGAATTTAATGTTCTCCATGCACCTGCGGTTGAATTTGATGATGTTCTCCATACACTTAAGCAAATATTTTATAGGTTCCTCACCAGAAACAAGACAATGGTACAAAAACATATAATCATGATCTTCATATCTTTGGTGGTGAAAGTCATATAAAGTGGTGATGAAAGGTACTGTTTCAAGTTTTTTTGTTTTATTCTTTCTGCAAATTTGATTTTCTTTGTTGGTCAAACTTCACAAACGAATATGATTGCAACTTGAAATAATGCATGACATGCTTTGTTATTATCAACTCATTTGTTTGATGTTCTCTACTTGAGACATCAAGTCTCATCAATGATTTTAGATTTTGTGGTCTATTTTTTTGTAGTTAAGTAATATAAGATCAACACTTTCTTTATTATTATTGTTGTTTTTACTCGAACCTATATAACAAATCAAAGCCATTATTATTTTATCAGTCTAGTTTTAGCATATAGGTGTACAAATTATACACCTGGCTTAACTTTTAAATTATATAATATATACTTTGTTTATAGTATTATTATATGAAACCATATGGAATAGCAATGAATATATAAAAAAAAATATATATATTATGTTGTGAGAGATAATAATATATTTTTTTAATAATTTATTTTATTTCAACTGCAACCTAATGGCTAAAAAAAATGAAATGTATATTTTATTTTGGTTCATACACACAATCAAACAGATGTTATAAAGAAATGTAATATTTGAGATTATCATACAGTAGTATATAGACCACTCTCTTACAATTCACTCATTTGATGATTATATTTGTTCCACCTTTCATCAATTTAAGGTTTCCTAAGAGTTTTTGTTTGTTGCAGGTGAAACTAATTGATATGAAAGCTTTACTAACTAAACCGCCTCTCTAATCATGCCAATTATATAATCTACTTCTCAACTCCAAACGGAATTTTAAATGACTTAGAGCAAATTATTATTTTAATTGGTTTAAACACGTTGGGGAAAATTAATAAAAACGGCACCGTTTTATGTGAGTCAATTGAAGCTTACCCGCTCATATAGAAATTGGATGGCCAGAAGGGCACCACACCACAGCAAAAGAATTAAACCATCTCTGGTCTCTGGTGTGGCTGCGTGAGATTTAGAATCCGAGATTCAGCTTTGTTGAGAATCAGTGGCAGGAGTATAGTGCCGCGATAGGATCATGATAGTCCGTGTTTGATATTCACTTTTTTTTTTTTTTTTTTTTTTCCGGGAAANAAGGTTGAAGCATAAATGGAGATCGCGTTTTACTCATCTGTGTAAAACGTATGCATCCGTGTTCGGCGTCTCGTTGTGTTTAGTGATGAATTGTATCGGAAAGTTGCGAGCTTGAGGAATTTGAGTTCATGGGTGAAACATGCGACATTTGAGCATTTGGAAATTCGAGCATCTGGTTTCTCATTGATTGTTTCTCAGGAGTGAAATTGCGTTGTAAAAAATGCAAGCTTTAAGCACATGGCCATTAAAGTTTGGTTTTTTGGTTGGATCAAGATTGGAATTTGAGTTGGATTGTTCTTGTTTTGCTGTTACGCCTAAGACTAGGAAGAGGCTTTGTTTTGTGGAACAGGCTTCCTTTGGTAGTATCTCTAGCTTGATCTTGGTTTCGAGTTATAGGAAATTTGAAGGTTTGGCACTAAATCCGACCTCCAAAGTTCTGTTTCTGTGTGAGCCAAAGAGAAGTTTGTTGGGATCATCGGTTGGGGTAGGTTGGGCCACGGAGCAACGAGAACTCGGGGAGGAAGTCTCAAGGGAAGAGTCAAGTTCAGTTACTGCATCAGACTTTGATCATTCTGAATCGCAGGCTTTAACTGGAGGAGAGAAAACCAATTCAAGAGTGAATGTCAGAGAATTGGCATATAGTTTACGAGCTGCTAAGACAGCGGATGACGTGGATGTTGTTCTCAAGGAGAAAGGAGAACTGCCTCTCCAAGTCTATTGTGCTATGATAAGGGGTTTTGGCAAGGACAAGAGACTGAAGCCTGCGATGGCTGTAGTAGATTGGCTTAAGAGGAAGAAGAGTGAGTCTGGCGGTTTGATTGGTCCAAACCTTTTCATATATAATAGTCTTTTGGGTGCGATGAAAGAGTCAAGTGGGTTTAAAGAAACAGAGAAGATACTGAGTGATATGGAGGAAGAAGGGATTGTTCCAAACATTGTCACTTACAATACTTTGATGGTTATTTACATGGAGGAAGGAGAGTTTCACAAGGCCCTTGGGATTCTTGATTTAGTCAAGGAAAAAGGTTTTGAGCCTTCCCCGGTAACATATTCGACGGCTTTGTTGGTCTACAGAAGAATGGAAGACGGAATGGGAGCTCTCGAGTTCTTTGTTGAATTGCGAGAGAAATTCTCAAAGAGGGAAATAGGGAACGACGCTGCTTACGATTGGCAATTTGAGTTTGTTAAGCTGGAAAACTTCGTTGGTAGAATATGCTACCAAGTAATGAGGCGGTGGCTGGTGAAAGATGAGAACTTGACCACTAAGGTGTTGAAACTTTTGAATGCAATGGACAATGCAGGGCTTAGACCGAGTAGGGAAGAGCACGAGAGGCTTATATGGGCGTGTACGCGTGAAGAACATTACGTTGTTGGTAAAGAGTTGTATAAAAGAATCAGAGAGAGGTTTCCTGAGATAAGTCTATCTGTCTGCAACCACTTGATTTGGCTGATGGGTAAGGCTAAGAAATGGTGGGCGGCGTTGGAGATCTACGAGGATCTTCTTGATGAAGGACCTGAACCGAACAACCTGTCTTACGAGCTAGTGGTCTCTCATTTCAGTATCTTGCTGAGTGCAGCTAGCAGGAGAGGGATATGGAGATGGGGAGTTAGATTACTTAACAAAATGGAAGATAAAGGATTAAAACCGCAGAGCAGACATTGGAACGCGGTTCTTGTAGCGTGCTCAAAAGCCTCCGAGACTGCGGCTGCGATCCAAATCTTTAAAGGAATGGTTGAAAACGGTGAGAAGCCAACGGTAATCTCATACGGTGCGCTGCTCAGTGCGCTTGAGAAAGGGAAGTTATATGATGAGGCGTTTCGGGTTTGGAACCACATGATTAAGGTAGGGATTGAGCCCAATCTTCACGCTTACACGATAATGGCTTCGGTTTTGACAGGGCAGAAAAAGTTCAATCTTTTGGATACCCTTCTCAAGGAAATGGCTTCAAAGGGTATTGAGCCGAGCGTTGTGACTTTCAACGCGGTTATAAGCGCTTGCGCGAGGAACGGGTTAAGCGGTGTGGCTTACGAGTGGTTTCACCGTATGAGAGGTGAGAATGTGGAGCCTAATGAAATAACTTACGAGATGTTGATTGAGGCTCTTGCGAATGATGCGAAGCCTAGGCTTGCGTATGAGTTACATTTGAAGGCTCAAAACGAAGGGCTGAAGCTCTCTTCTAAACCGTACGATGCTGTTGTTAAATCTGCGGAGAGTTATGGAGCCACCATTGATCTGAATCTGTTGGGTCCTCGACCAGACAAAGAGAAGAGAGCGTAACAGTAGTTACAAGAGAATTGGATAGAAGATGAAACAGATTTCTTGTTATTAGTGTAACCAACATTGTACAAGAGAAAAGATGCTGAAACAGGTTTATGTTGAGATGTAACGAACATTGTGCAGGAGCAAATTGAAGATTTTTGAAGACACGGTCTGATAAATTCAATGTGGATGTTCGTATTTTCTGAGTTATGTGATGAAGTTTAGATCACTAGTAAACTCTGAATCAATTAGAAGTCTGAGACCAAGCTTAAGACTTGTATATCGAACCGAATCAGTAATTTTTCTTCTCGACTGAAAACATGTACCATATTAATTACTTAAATTGAATTCACACAAATCTCCTTCTCAGGCTCAGCTATTGGCATCAACCAAATAGGAGTTACTACATTCTAATGTTGCATCGTACAAAGAAAAGGAAGAAGCTTTTCGAACGATTGCATTGACACTTAGATTTACTTGATGCAATGGCGTTCAATAATTTGAACCACAATCGAGTTGAAATATGTTGAGCAATTTACCAATTAAGGAGGTGTTATTGGATAATGTACTTTAATTGAATTGAATGTATTTTAAATTTAGGGTAAAATTCAGCGTTATTAGATTAAGTATTTGTCAGATAGAATTAGAAATACATTAAAATCTTTTATTATTCAATATTTAGTTGATTTGTTTGGATTTCAGTTACGATGGATTTTAATAGAATCTTTTATCAAAAATAAGACTAAAACAAATACCACACTTTTGACGCGTATTCTGAAGTATTTGTAAATTCATTAGAGATTTCAACCAAATCTAACAAAAAACTCCTAATTTGTAAATTCATTAGAGATTAAAATACACTGGATTCCTAATCCAATAACACCTCCTAAATGTACCAGTTATTAGAGGATATCCCACGAAAACACTCTAACTGACTTGGTGTGTTTGATCGCCTTTGTTTTCCCGCTTGTTTTCATTTTGATCAAAAGCACTTAACCAACCACTAACACTTATCACCCCCACTATCTCCGTGCTATCTCTCTTCTCGTAACCAACCCGACTCAATGTCTTATAAAACCCCTGGTTTATTAACCCCAAAACCAGACGTACTCCATTGTTGTTTACTCTCAGGATAAGAATTATTTTTTGCTTTTAGAAAAAGACGATCGAGAAAGATGTTTCTTTGGCTAGTTATTGTCTTAATGATTTCAGCTTCTGTCTCTTCACATGAATACAAACTCCATTGGGTAGTTCCTCCTGCAAATGCTTCTGCAAGTCTCAATGATTGGGCTTCCAATAAACGGTTCCAAGTAGGAGATACCATTCGTAAGTGTACTCAAACCCTAAAAGAGTAGTTTCCATCTTTTCCACATCAAATTTTGATTTTTTCATTTGCTTCTCGTTTGGTTTTATGGGTTAAAAGGATTCAAGTACAAGAAAGATTCGGTGATGCAAGTGACGAAGGAAGATTATAAGCAATGCAATTCGTCGCACCCAAGATTCTACTCGAATACAGGCAAGACCCGATTCATGTTTGATCACTCAGTTCCTTACTATTTCATAAGTGGAACGTCAGGTCACTGCGAAAAAGGTCAGAAGATGATCGTCGAGGTCCTATCTCACGACCAGACCACCACATCCTCATCAGCTCCTCCGGCTGCAATGGCCGTTTGGTTCTGCTTCTTCAGCTTCACGTTATCTCTCGTAGCTTAGTGCCAATTCTAGGTTTAGTTTAGAATTAAGTTGTTTATTTTTGGTGCTTCCATGATAATTTCTGTATTCTTGTATTAAAGCTTATATATTTTGCTAGTTGCTTACTTTCATTAACTTTTTATATGTGTATCTAGTCTCTCTTTTTACTAACATACCTAGTTGAGATTGTTTGATAATTACCGTATCCATTACAACAAAAAAAATGATTTGTTCTTCATCCCATATAAATAATTACCATTTCAACAAGCAAAGAACGATTAAAATTTCTTTAACATTAATAAAAATTACACGCTTAAATGTAACACCTAAACCTTTTCAATTTAAATACAAGGGTTGAAAAAGACTTCCTGGACTAGCTAGGCAAGAGCTGAAGTTGATAAATTCTGGATCGCTTTAAATCGCGCAATTAAATAAATTTAAAATTTTTATTATTCTGAGATCAGTTATTCACTTTTAGACAGATTCATATATTGTTTTAGGGAAAGGCTACAAATAACACATGCTTGGAAATTCATGCTGAAATCCTAGGCAAACAATGAATGTGAATCATCATCGCTAGTCTTTCAATGAAGCCTAATGCCTCCACCATAACCTCTACTGGTGGGACCAAATTCTCCTTGAATGCCTCCATTGCGGCTTTCATTAAAGAAAACTTGAAACTTAAGCTCAGGAAAATAATATCTATCACTTTGATTACGCGAGATGACAAAATGAATATTTGGACAAAGAGTCAATCAAACTGGTAGAAAGAATGAGTATATGGTTTCCAAACGATAAACTATAGTCCTAACATGATTTTGTTTTGTGCCACCAGTTACATAGATTAGATACCCACTACACTAGTGAGCTAGAGTGTTTGATCCGCCTTGTTCCCGCATGTTGCATTGACAGAAACAGTATCAAAAGCTCTTAAACCAACCACTAACAATTATCTCTTTCTCTCTTCATCTCTATCTCGTAAGCAACTCGTCTTAATTTGATCATCTCGGTGTTTAGGCTTCTAATAAACATTTCCATGGCGGTGACACCATTCGTAGGTAGCCAACGTTACACAAAATTCGAAATATACAAATAGCTTCCAGAAATTTACAAGTTTTACTATTGTTACAAAAAAAAAAAAAATATATATATATATATATATATATTTATTTATTTATTATTCGTGTACGCACGGAGTTTAACGAAATTTATCGCACTCATTTTTTCTTAGGAAAATTAATTCAATGATTGCAAAAATCCAAACACTTGACGGAAGCAATATCGTCGTCATTGTCTTTTATCCCAACAACTACGATCACCATGATCTAAAAATATACACAAATATATTTAAACTTAATTTATTTTGGACCGATCAAATCAAATCTTCTTAAGAAAAATAAATAATAGTTATCGAAATTTTAGAAGAGGTGATTACTTAATTAATTTATACAAAGTGAAAATAAATCAAATGCCTGCTTTCGAATGAAGTAGGTACAGTTGTTATTATTATTATTTTTGCAAAAGTAGGTGGGTACTGGGTAGTGGGTACAATTAATTTGGGAACTCATTGTTAATTCTGAAACGGGTCAAATTTTTCATAAGATTTTTTTTTTTCTTTCTGATAAAACGTTTAAGTCACATTTCGCAAGTTTTGTTTATTCTCTTTCTTATATATCTTCTTTCCCCGTAAATGTTTCTTTTAATAGATGAAAGGCCGCATTGACCTAATTAACCAAACTATAAAGAACACATTTATAACATATATAAATTAATGTAAAGAAAACTTATTGGGCCGCACATGTGGGATATATGATTGGTTTTGCGATATATATGTTGCCCGTTTTATTTGAAGTGTTGCAAAAAATTTGGTAGAATTGTATGGAACCTCAAATATAACTACAAAAAACTATTTGAACTACGAGTCTACGATATGGTGATCATGACTTTTGCCGATAAAACTAGAAGTGACATTTTAGCTACTAATTATTCATGCATAACTAGAAGTGATAAAAAATAGTAACTATATATATGCATATACAATACATATTGTATGAGAAAATTATAAACACTATCGCACGCCATGCAGACTCCACATCTTAACATTCAAGAACTTAAGCTACTGATTTGTTACGATAATAATTTTATAGATATATATGTTACAATGTTATATTACATTTTGTCATAAATAAAAGGCGTATCATCAAGATTGGCGAAGAGGTACCATGGCACCAAGGGATCCGTCATATCCAAGTCCCATTGCTCTAAAGAGATCGAATCTTCTGCAAGATATGATGAAGATTCACTTCTTGAAATATTACTATATAAAGAAGAGAAAGAAGAAGACGAGATAGATATCTCGTTGCCTTGCATTTCGAATAAAGATCCGATGTCTACTTCTTCTGCAGTTTTGCAGTTTTTTGCCTGGAGTTCTTCATCACTATTGTATATTATTAATGTTTTCGTTGCTTCTATTATAACATCATCTTTTGGTTGATCCTTGGTTTCTTCTCTTTCTCTGATGGTAGAACACATGTTTGGTTTTGTTATCTGGTTAGTTTCGGGTTGATCGGTAATATTATTTATTGGTTTATGCGTAGCCGGATCTAAACCAAGATGTTTCATTTTCTTTTTGATCTTCGTATTCCAATGGTTCTTTATCTCGTTATCCGTTCGACCAGAGAAATGTGAGGCAATTTTAGACCACCTACAACGTCCAAATCATTCATAAAACATATATGTAAGAAGCATAACTATAGCATGTATATAGCATATAACGTGATTCTATTAATTGCACTTTTTATTACAAGTCTCATGAACTAAACCAAAAAAAAGGTTTACGACATGAAGGATCTATATGGACATAAAATTGTATACTGTAAAAAATAACCCATGCCCATGCACAACTATACGTCAAAACCTTTTGTTTTATAAGAAATTTTCATAATATTTAGAAAGAAATTAATAAATGAAGCGAAGGATGTTGAATGAAACTTTCGGACTTAAATCCAAGCACGGTAACATATAGCGTGAGGTTCATTAAAAAAAAAAATTCTTGTTTGACACCGGCTAAAGAAATTATTCGATTAAAGGAAAGTGAATTATCTTTTAACCAGAAAAAATAATTGAATTATCGTACGGTACCGGTTGCCAAGTTGAGAGTGAAGTTCCATAATCCGATCTTCTTCAGCATCAGTAAAACCACCTCTCTTGAGATCGGGTCTCAAATAATTAATCCATCTCAATCTACAGCTCTTCCCACATCTCAACAAACCTTCATGCACATGTAAACATTAAATAAAACCCCAAAGAGAACAGACAATGCAAGAAAATAATAAAACATAATTATCCATGCAGATAAAATATGTGTTCGGATAAATAAAGAAGTACCTGCAAGTTTGGGGACAATTCTCCAGCAGTGGATGCCATTGCTAAGAATGAAATTCATGAGTCTATGATCTTCTTCTATAGTCCATGGGCCTCTTTTCAATCCAATTTTATCGCAGCAAGGTTTTCTCCCCATTAATTAATTAAAAGCAAGCTCTTATTAATCACATTAATCAAATATCATACATATAGTTATGGTGCTAATTTAAAGCAAAGAGAGAGAGAGAGAGAGAGCTTGATGAGTTAGCCAAAAATATAAAGAAGAGAGGTTTGAATCAAGTAATGGGCATTACCTATAAATAATAAGAGGTGAGTTGGGAAGGGGGAAGATTCTCTCTTTTGACAGGTCACTTACAGGCTAAAAGACAAATAAATCCAAATTTAAAGTAGAACACTAATAAGTGAAGCAGTAAATAATGATTGCCGAGACGCTTAAACAAAGAGGTAGTGAGAAGAGTGTGAGGTTGTTTTAGAATAATATGTGCTTGTCGACAAACTTCTTTTTAGCTTGTGATTCATTAAATATCAAAGTTTGCGCTAAAGCAATACTTAAACTAAATGGGTATAAATAAATTACTTGCGATCAACTATGTATGTATATGTATATATATATATATATGTAATTAGCCACTACACAGTTATCTTTTGTTGTTTTTTTCTTTTTGGTCTAATCTTTTGATGTTTTTACAAAGAAAGACTAACCCATTAGTATTATTCATACGCGTGGTGATGTTAATTAGAAGATTAATCCTAAGCTCATTTATCAGTTTTTAGCCATTAAGCCGTCATTGTAAACGGTTTACATAACCGTAAAATTAATTGGGATTTCGATGACTTGAGATATTCCGAGTAATAAAAAATGCATTTTTAATATATATACTCCATAATTGCAATTTGCAAGTTATTATATGTTTGCTTTATTGTAAAGTTCTTATTGTTGGGTTTATGATTATAAATAGAATATGATTACTAGGTAACTGAAGGAACTAACTGATTAATGTTTTGTTAAAAAAGTTTGGTTAAAAGAAAACGATTAGAGATTTGTTTGGATCCATCGGTCCCCTTCTTCAAAGCGTTGTGCTTCGTCTGTCATCAAAGCATCTTTTATTTTTGCATTATTCTATTAATTTGTAAATATTTTGTATATAGTTGTTATGAACCTTTGAAGACTCCACTTTTTACGTCATCGTATGTTAGTTTGCTTTTCATGATTAGGCAACTTGCTTAATAAAGAAAGTCAATTTTGTGTTCGTTAGCCATATATAATCTGTGGTATTCGATTCTTTTAAATCGAATTAACGTACGTAACTCATTTGGTCAAAATTTGATGCCAAAAAAGTTGAACTAGCATAATACTTTATTGTTTTTGTTTAAATTTCACTGTATAGTATACTACATTTATTAGCTTTTGACTCTTTTAAATGTACAAAACATTAAATTTCATAAATAGTTATCCTAAAGGCTAACAGTATGTAAATGAACTACAGTATTTAATAAGATAGACATTTAAGTACTGTATATATCTGTTGTTAGGTAAAAAAAACAGATATATATATATTTTTTTTCTACATACTGCTAGAGTGACAGGCATATTACAGTATTAGATAAATCCACCGTTTATTAGAAGTTCAACGTTTTCAGTTAAGAAACAAACAATATGGATCAAATATATATAATTCTATCTAATTAATAGTAATTATAGTTATAGATCAATACTGAAAATTTTAGGCTATATGTCATAGTCTGCTATAATCTTTGGGTGCCAGCCCAAATGATATTATATAAAAGAAAAAACCATATAAGTATCCAAGTTGTTTTAGTTTTTTCTTCTTTATTGAATACTTAATCCGTAATTCCTTGCTTATTATGTTATGTAAAACTCAATTTGCATTAAACTACTATAGAAAACTAGGTCATCCGGGGAATTATATATTAGACGTCAAAATTATTTGAGATTTTTATTTATCATCGGCGTAAATATAAGGTATGTTTCTATTTCGTAAATCTTAGTCAACCAAATCACTATACTGAATATTCTAATCATTTATCTTTTGCGTGGTGCATCATTGTCTTGACGAAAATAAAATTGCAGCTAACCAAATAGTCGATTTTTTTTTTGGTTCACTGATTCTGAACTGAACTAAATTTTAGATAACTATAGAGTATTATAAAGTACGTCAGGGAGGGAGCGTTGGCAAAAAGGGTACACACGAGGGACCATGGTTAAGGAAGCTAATAATACGAATATACGATTATACACCAAAATCAAACGAGACTTATCAATTATAGGCCCACTAAAATATATTTCTACTAGCCCAGTAGGTCCAATTGGGATGGGCCTAAAAGACCGAGTACGTCAAAAGTAGGTTTCTCCCTCCCCAGGTAGTCACCGGTTAATCCGAAGGACAAATTTCGTTTCTTCATCTTATTTCAGTTGTCAACAACAACTGGAAAACAAATATCTCTGTTGACGACACAAAAAAAGAGCAATAAATATCTGTTGCTATTGCTTATTCGTTACTGGAACATTTAAATTTTAAAATTCGAGATATAAAATAAAAATAATAATACGAAACAATTATTATAGATTTAGTATTTAAAATAACATGGTTTCCTTTAAGAAACTTTGTTTGCTTTCAAGAATCCTATCAAGCCTATCATTTAGTCCTTTCTTTCCGGATATTTAATCTCAAACTTGTTGCCAAAAAACTGAGAATACTCTATTGATAAAGTCAAAGCCACGATACTAAACCAGAATCATTATAAAATCAAGCCACGAAACTAAACCAGAACCAATACTAAAATTATACTCAAATAATATATACCGGAGTAGTATTTTACACAAGTCAAGAGCCAAAATAATATATACCGGATCGATCCGTAATCAAACCGGAACTTTTTGGTTTGGTCAAGACTCAGGACACGTCCCTCTTTGCGACGACGAAGTAATAGCTGTTCCAGAACATAAACGAACATATAAATCATAAATGGGTGTCCACTAACAAATTCAGACACATCACCATGTTCGCATTTCTGTCCATTTTTCCATTAAAAAAATATTTAAAAAATGCCTAAGCGGAACAACATGTAATGATAACGACTTAATGATCGTTTCAACACCAAGACTCATTCTTATGCGCGGACTTTTAAATTCACTAACATTTTATATACAACCCGATCTCCCTATAAATTCAATCCCATTTGTTGATAGATCCTACAGAGAACAGCAAAGAAAGAAACCAAATAAGAAGAAGAAGGAGAAGGAGAAGAATCCAAATGGCAGCAAGAAGTTCTTTGATCCGCTTTACCTTCGTCTGCGTTGTCTTGGCCGTGTTGGTCATGACTGCTGAGTCGCACAACGGAGTCAACCATGGTCCGGCTAAGGCTCCATCGTCACATGGACCCGAGGCTCACGCTCCGGCTCCAAATGCTGCCAGTTTCTCCGCCTATCCTCAGTTTATCGCCACCGCATTAGTCGGTGCCTTGTCTTTCGTCTTCTAAAATGTATTTCTTTCCATCATTCGATTGTTTTCTCTTGGGAGTTTTTCTTCTTTATTATCTTTTTGGTCCGTCTCTTCCTTGTTTCTTGTATCTTGAAAGACTGCGATGTTCTGTTGCTATCATAATAATTCCTACCTAAGAAAACATTTCTCCTTCTATGTTTTTGTATCATATTTCCTCCTTTAAACCGAATCGTCTGACCAAGGCATTATAATGGCTCGTTTAAGCATTCAAACGCCTTTTTTGTGTGTGTGATTAAAGTGCATTTGTGTGTGTGTGTGTGTGTGTGTGTGTGTGATAAAAGTGCATTCAGAATATATCGAATTCAGCTGACAAGCTTCTTATATATACACTCATGGATATTATCTCCAAGCATTACGGAATAACCATTAACATCTCTATAGAAACAGCCGGCCCGACTATTGTAGTAACTTTATTAAAAAAAAAAAAAAAACTCAAACAACTGTATATAGATATTTAAAATGATCGACAGAATGTCATAGTAATTTGCAACCAAAACTATAAGTACAACTCCACTGATTCAGATTTGCAAAATTCATAATTAAACGCCAGACAGATAAAAAATACATTAGAACAACAATTAACGACAACGACGTTTAATATCATTTCAATAATAGTGTGTGTTTTAATTTCTGTTTCTTTTTGTTAATGCCAATTGCCAATCTCAATAGTTACAAGACTCTTCTCCGTTGACTTTACATCTCTCCACTAACCATTTTATACATTCTGACTCTTTTGCACCATCCTTTAATGTGTCACTCGTATTAGTTGAGAGTCTTGAGACGACACAGATAGTGAAAGTATAAAAATTTTTGCTCATGTGTCACTCATCGAAGGATTTTAAGGCCACTTATTCGTTTAATTTAGAAAAAATGTCATGTTGAAATTATTAGCAGAATTCTATTCTATTCTCTATTCTTGATCTATCAAAATAGTTTATTCTTGATACGGACCACATAAATACACAAATTTGTGTTTGAAGCGTGATTAACAATAGACTACACAAGGGCCCATATAGTTCGATAGCCTTCGTCTTATTTTAGTACAAGAACTATATGTATAATCGGTTTTTATTATTTCTTGATTTGAATTTCGTTCCTAAATATTTTCCATCAGCTAATGACATTCAACCAAAGATATTCCAAGCTCAATTGTTATTATCTGATTTTGTGATCTTATGAAATTTATTAACTAGGATTTTATGTCATGCTTTGTGGCGGAAAAGCTTGCGTGTAGATTCACGCCCCCTTCCCCCTTCCCACCCAATCTTTTCTTTCGCTAATAATTTTCATTTTCGATTTTCATTCTCCCCTCACAGCTCCGTTGCACTCGTTTTTTCTTTCCAGCATTCGGCTCCCGCCAGCATTGTGAGAAGGTTCTTCCTTTCCTTTTCCTGTTTTCGCTTCGATTTTTTCTGGTGGGAAATAAAGAATTTCTAAATCTATTTTCGGCGGCTGCTGACAGGATTTTCCTCGTGTGGCAGCGAGCAATGGTGGTTTCCTCGGCTCGGTGGAGGTGTGATGGTGGTTTTTCCAGCCGATCTGCCCTACTCAAGGACGGCAACAATCTTGCTCCCAGTGTCTTAGTTTCTCAATGATACTTGTAAATGAATGTATATCGATTTTGATATTTTGGTGTGTTACGTGTGCTATAGTGTTCGATCTTGATTGTCAGTTTTTGGCTAAGGGACGAAGTAACAACTGCTTCTTAACATAAACGAACATCTAAATTGGGTGTTTACTAACAAATTCTTACAATATTAGACATCACCATGTTCACATCTCTGTGCTTTTTTGGATTTTTATTTTAAATTGTCTAATCGAACAACATGTAATGATGATGTACTTAATGACCGTTTCAATACCAAAACTCATGTTGTGAAATGCAAGACAGCGTACGGGACGGGTCAATTGTAATTCACCAATTTAGTAAAGTTTGTACCACACATATTTCATAATTAAACAATAATAAAATATGTCAGTTAAGTTTCAGTGTAGCCGGACCATTATCATGCGGGTTTGGGTGCATTCTTCATTGACTTTTTTAATTCTACTAAACAATTTTATACAACGTCTCTCTATATATAAATTCAATCCCCTTTGTTGATAGATCCTACAGAGAACAACAACGAAAGAAACAAAATAAGAATAAGAAGAATTCAAATGGCACCAAGAAGTTCTTTGATTCGCTTTGGCTTCGCCTACATTGTCTTGACAGTGTTGGTCATGAATGCGGAGTCGCACGACGGACACCACCATGGGCCGGCTAAGGCTCCAGCGCCACATATACATGACCATAATCATGCACCACATGCTCCTGCTCCGGCGCCACATGAGCATGACCACGCTCATGCACCACATGGACCTCACGCTCCTGCTCCGACACCACATAATCATGGATCCCACACTTCTGCTCCGGTGCCACATGAGCATGACCATGATCATGACCACGCTCATGGACCTCATGCTCCTGCTCCAGCACCACATGAACATAACCACGCTCATGCTCCGGCGCCACATGGACCCCACGCTGCTGCTCCGGCTGCAGGTGCTGCCACTTTCTTAGTGGCCTTTCCTCAGCTGATCGCCGTCGCGTTAGTCGGTGTCTTGTCTTTCGCCTTCTGAGATGTGTTTTTGTTTATCTTCGGATCGTTTACTCCCGAGTTTTTCTAAAATGGGGTTTTGTCTAAAAAAAAATAATATAAAATGGGGTTTTGTCGAAACAAAAAATCATGGCATGATTCAACAAAAATAAAGAGAGCATTCACGCGTGTTTTTCTCTGTTGATTTTTTTATCTAACCGAACACTTCCAATGCTTAGAAATCCAATATCAATATCTATAACATAAAATAATATTAACTTTAATACAAATTTGGTCAATTAATTAAAATTTATGTGTAATTGGGCTCTGGCCTGGTAAACTCTATTCCAATTATGGGCTGTAACGTTTTTATTTTCTTCTGCATTTTCAATAGAAAGCTTTCAGTAAAAATAAATAAATAAATAAATAAAATTTTATTGTTGTTTAGCAAATTAACCAAAATCACTTGCCATTTGATATCTGTCTAAAGACAATATCTCAAGAGTTTTTTGCAGAGAATTCGTCTCTACATCATCATCTTACTTTACCTTTTTTTATTAATTTATTTTTGAAAATATAGTACCATTTTTGTACTCTATCTCCGACTCTTTCTCGCCATTTTTTTTAATTAATGTTGTAAGGCTGCCTTCCGATAATTAAAAATTTAAAATACAAAGAAAGTTGAATAAATAAATGAAATCGAGAAGAAAAAGGTTGTGAATCCCAGGCCTTACGATACAGTAATGAGCCTGTCTCAGACCAAAGAATAAAGCCCAATAAGTACTCTATGCTGCAAATTTGCTAATGACTTTTCTTTTGAATCAAGGGAGCCCAACAGAAACGCGTTTGCCTTATCCGTTCGGCTCATCTTCTTCCCCGCCTCTGAATTAGTGTTTTCCAGAATCTGAAACATTTCAGAAAAAAAAGAAAAAATCCGTAGGAAGAGGATAGAAGAAGAAAAATGGCGCAGATGGTTGCGATGCCCGTAGCGCACTCGCTCTCACTCATTTGCAATTGGACCAAATCCAATCCTCTCACTCGCAACACTCTTGCTCTCCCAGCTTCAAACGCTCCCAATGTAATCATTTTCTCAAAGGACTCTCTTTCTCTCTCTCGCGTTTGATTGTTGTAATTGAAGTTGTCGGATTTTGGCTCTTTGGGGTTTTGTTTAAAGAAATCTTGTGTGGGTGTCACTGTTTGAACTCTAATAAGACCCAAAGGTTTATGTGTCCACTGGTTTTAGGGTTTGATTTTTGGTATTGAAATGCAGAAGCAGAGTCTAAGCATCCGATGTGCTCGTGTTGGAGGTGTGGAGATTCCGAGTAATAAGAGAATTGAGTACTCTCTTCAGTACATTCATGGGATTGGCCGAACCAGGGCTCGCCAGATCCTCGTTGATCTCCAGATGGAGAACAAGATCACCAAAGACATGGCCGAGGAAGAGCTCATCATTCTTCGTGATGAAGTCTCCAAGTATATGATCGAGGGTGATCTGGTACTCTTTTTCTCCTTTCATCTTTGCTTTTCCTGACCACGCACACCAACCAACTGTGAACAGTTTAACAGCACGATGGCTTTTCTCTTGAGATTGGAGAATAACTGTTAGTTAGAGTGAATTCTTTTTGCTGTTAGATTGCTTTATTTGTTTGTGGTTTCGATTTGTGCAGAGGAGATTCAATGCCCTTGCTATCAAGAGATTGAAGGAGATCCAGTGTTACCGTGGGGTAAGGCACATCCAAGGGCTGCCTTGTCGGGGACAGAGAACCAAGAACAACTGCAGGACTCTTAAAGGCAAGAAAATTGCCATTGCTGGCAAGAAGAAAGTTTCCAAGTAACCCAACCATCTTCCTCCTCATCTCCTTCTTCTTCTGTAATACTCTTTTTAGTTTGTCTAGTTTCTCTCCTCTGTTTGAAATGTGATTTGTAATCCCTCAGACTTGGTTCGAATTGAGCCCTTTCCAGTTTATCTTCGGCTTTGTTGTTATTATTGTTCCTTATCTTCATCGTTCACGATTTCGGCATTCAAGAATCGTCCAATTGGATTTAGTGGCGAGGGTGATTATGTGCTCCAACAGTTGTATTATAGTATTTCTAATGTCAAAGATGATAAGCTCCAAAATGTTGTGTTAAACCAAGGACAAAACTGAAAATCTGATCGCACCAAGATGGTTTATTCAGAATACGTACATATGAATACATCATTAAACCTTCCAAAAAAAATAAAAAATTGATAGTGTTGCAAAAAAAAAAAAAGACTCAAATCTTGAATCGTCTCTAATCCTAATCACAAAATCTTGCTACATACAAAAAGGAAAAGGAAAAGAATGAATAATAATAATAACAGGGTAAAGTTAGTTCTCAGTAAGAGAACTCATGGCCGCGAAGCGATATGTATTTCTTGACCCAAATAGCAATATCTTCGGCGCATGCCTGTGCCTGAGGAGTCTTGAGAAGCATATCAAGTGTTGCAAACTCATGAACTGCGTCTTTGTATTCTAAAACTGGAGAATCTACATTTACCTTTCTAAGCTCCTCAGCGTAAGCAATGGCCCGATCTCTCATCCAGTCATGCTCAGCCACTACCGTAAGCGTTGGTGGCATTAGCTTCAGAGGTGGTCCACTGCGGTTATGGGCAAGTGGGTTTGCTGCCGGGTGGTCAAAGTCGAACTCTTTCTCTGGTAAGAAGAGTTTCCAGGCGAGAACAGAGACAGGCTTATCGTAGAAGTAAGAGTTTGCCAGCTTTATCTCGGACTGTGTTGGGTTGTTCCCGATGAAGAAAGGGTACATTAGAACCTGTGCAACAACTTTAACCGGCTCTAGAAGTTTCCCAGCTTCCACTGCTTTTCGAGCTACATAGTCTGCTATGTTCCCACCACAACTCACCCCAAGAAGAACACATCTGTATTAAAGCCATAGAGTAACAAGTTGAGAAACATAATATGATGTGAGATTACAAGCAATGGAAGATAAGCTCATCTAAGTGCATCTAACTAGCTATACATAGAACCCTGACTTCGTTCCTTGTCCTTCATAGACAAACTAGAAACTATTCTAAAGGTATAAAATATGCTGAAATGAATGGGTCTTAATTCCAAAAAGCAATCTCTGAAAGCAGGCACCAAGTTGGCCGTAACTATCTGAATCAAAGCGTGTTCTAAGTTCAGTAAACATAAAGGGTTCATGCATCACATCAAAATCCAAATATTTGAAGTGGGCATTATCTAAATTCATGGGAGCCACTCAGCCTATGGTCTATAACATCTAACTCTAGGTGCCTCTAGCTCAAACTTCTTAACTGATTAGGTCTAAAGCAGGCAGGATTACAAATACAAACCTGGAAGGATCGGCGTGAGCAGCGAGCCAAGGCTCAACCATGGAAGCTCCAAAAGCATCCACAATCTGTCCTTGAACGTTGAGTTTCTTCACCTCAACGCCATTGACACGTCGATTACCCAAAGACTTGCAACAATCAGCAAGATTAGCCTGTTTCCCAAGCCAATTCAGAACTTTGACCCCATCCTCGAAAGCCGCAGGGTACCGATTCTCAGGGGCAAGCCTATAACCTACGGCCAATACAATAACGTCGCATACTTTAGCAATCCTCCGGCAAAAGAAGTCATTAGCCGCCGAATCGGAACTTCCGCTAACCCAACCTCCACCGTGAAACTGCAACATCACTGGAAGCTTCCTGGAATTCCTCTTCGGAGACGGAGCGTATCCTCCGTAAGGCTCTAGATTATCGTTGTTGCATCCGTAGCTGTTCCTTCGAGATCCGTTCCTCTCCGCCTGGGCCGGAGAGTTGTGATTAAGAGGGGCGTGGCTATGTCTCCGATCGGATCTGGGCTGGTGGTGGTGATTATCATCTCCGCGGCGAAGCTTAATCGAATCGGGGTCGGACGGAGAAAGAGCAGACTCGGGGAGGAAGATCCTGACGGTGAGTGACGTCATTGGATCAATGTGGATGTCTTTGGTAGCAACCCCGTCGGTGAAGGAAGGGTTCGCGGCGGCGACGGATTCGTCGGATCGGGTGGAGACGCCGAAGGAATCAGAGGAGACATCAGCTGAAATGGAAATCAGATTCTGGAGACGATGTTTCAATAGTAACTTGAAGAATACGCTATACAGTTTCACTGCTACGCTTGGCATTTCCCTCCTTCTACCAAGTTTGATCTTCACGTGTGTGAGAGAGATCACATCTATGGAGGTCTCGCTAGGGCTCCTCCCTCCCAACTTTAAATTGAAGATTTTCAGAACAATTAGGAATTTAGGATCGAAAGTCTCTTTTGAGAATTGAGATGAAGAGAGTCAGAATTGATCTATAGCGCCCAGCTTCGGTCTCTATAATTTACAGAGAATAATTAAAATGATGACGGACGACGAAGAAGATAGATAGATAGAGAGAGAGGATTGTGGACAAAGTGTCATTGGCTATTTGGTAGGAAGAGAGGAGAAAATTATCCCCTGAGACGCGTTTAGCGTAAGTCGGAATGTTCTGTCTCGCTTTTGATTTTTGTACGTTGTTCTAGAGACGTACAAGTGCTTTAAAGCTTTTTTCTTCTTTGCGTATATTTTTCTTTTTCTTCTTCACCCATTTTGTAATTTGGAACCATCGAATGAGATTCCAAAACTATTAATCATAGAGATTGACACTTCATTATGTTTTTCAATCATAAAAAAATATGTATGGCATAAACTATAAAGACAGCCCTACATATGGTTTATTGTATTATAGAATTTACAATTTACTACCAACCGATATCTTTGGTTGTTTAAGAGAAACATTCATTTTAATTTTGAAGTTGAAATCCTTTCTTGTTGTTACCCAAGAGCTAACAGAGAATGCTACCTTGAATTAGTCATACCATAATTGTTTGACCATCCTACCTTAAGGAGTTAAAAAGGTTGATAATTTATTATTCAGTGCTCAAATGAAAAATATGAAAATGTTACGACAGCAAAACACAAAACCTTGAAACATTCAACAACTTTGGTCGCTCTTGGTGAACTTGACCCTAAATTTAAAACTCAAAAGACTCTGGAGAGAAATGTAAAGACATTAGTCGAATTTAGAAATTTTAAATTGACACTTATTGCCGTTAATAAGAAAAACTAATTTGACACTAAGGGTCATGGGACAATTGATAGGACCATATACTTTAACTCGATTTGTTTAGAAATTTCACGACTCTATAATTTATTGATCCATAATCAGGAAGTGTGTGCACAAATGGCTCTGACCCAGGTTTGATCAACCATAACTTTGGACTACTTGTTGTCCGTTGTTTTTTTCTGTTTGATTAGACAAAGAATTCTTGAATGTTAACGTCGGACTTAAACCAGTGGATTTAAGTGAAACCGATATTATTATCTTCAATTTGATTTTGATTACTTAAATAAGAAGCTCAAATCGAAACCTATTATAAAGCAGAAAAGCCAACCAAATAAGTTAACGGCTCGGCCCATTAATCCCGAACAAGAGATTCCCACCACCAGGAAGATAGGCAACGTTGGGAGAGTTAGAGAGCGTAGCCGCAACCTCCCTAGCCGCCTCGATCCTTCTGAGCTCGATCATCCCCATCCCAGCCTCTGCAGTCGCTTTCGATATAACCCGAGCCGACTCACTCTCTCCTCCTGCTCTGATCACAGCCGCTCGTCTCTCCTGATCAGCCTTTGCCACTATGAACTTGGACCGTTCAGCTTCTTGCTGCGCCACCTGCTTCCGCTCTACCGCACGTGAGAACTCTGGACCGTACTTGAGTTCCGTGATCGCAACGTCATCGAGTACAATGTTGAAAGCTGCAGCTCGCTTGATCAGCGTCTCACGCACAAGAGCCGAGACCTGTGGACGTTCTGTTAAAAGCTGATCCGCGTTGAACTGAGCCACTACTGCTTTCAACACTTCGTTCCCGATCGCTGGTAGAACCTTTTCCCGGTACTCCAGACCCAAGTGGTTGAATATGTACGGGAGACGCGAAACCTAACACAAATCCACATAAGATTAGTTCACATGCCATTTAAATTTATATATTAAGTTAGATCCATCTTCATCAGTCTAACAATGTCACTGAAATTTGTTTTAGACTCGGTGGAACTTACCTCAGGGCGACACATAACACGGAGGGTGAGCTTAACCATTTGAAGATCCTTAGTTCCAGAGTCGGAGTTGAATTGGTAGGGTTTAGTTCGAATGTCAAAGATATACGGCTTTTGCACCCATGGAACCTTGAAATGTGTGCCTTCTCCGATCGTTTCTTCTAAAACCCCTTTAAACCGATCAAATAGAACGGCTCTCTCGCCACCATCCACGGTGTATATCGTGGAGTTCAAGGCAGTCAAGGCGGCCCCTAGACCTAGAGCCGTCTTCGCAATCTTAATCCACGACATGATGTAAGCTTCAAAGATCCCCTAAATGGGTTTTAGGTTTCTTTTTTTTGGTGTTGTTTCAGGGTTTTGTTTGATTAGGTGGGTGACGAGTAGTTAGCAAACGCAGGAGATGAGATTTTAAAGGGGTTTTTCGCGTGATGGAAAAGAAAAGGATTAACGCTTGTTCGTGTCCTCCTCATTTACCGGGTCGGATTGTTGTTCACCTAATCATGGGCCAATTTTACATAGGTGGGCTTTAATATAGGCCCGTTAGATCCCAAATATGTTCTATCACTCCAGTTCCCGCGATACACTCACTGACTCACTCTAGAAACCCTCATTCCAAAATATTCAGTGTGGAAGCGACACGAAGTAAGATTCGAAAGCAGGTACTTTTTACGACAAATTCGAGTCTCGATTCTATCAACCTGATTAAATCGTAGCGATTGTGGGTGGGGTGGGGGGGGGGGGGGGGTTTTTTNTTTCTCGAATTTTATGCTTTCTTATGTAACGAACTCTCCGATTAGAGTTTCAACTGCTACTTCAGTAACGTAATAGTATTAGTTTTCTTGCGAATTCGGTTCATCCGACTTATTTAGGTTTCAAATTGCTGTCTTAATGAAAGATTTGGGTTTTGTCCTGACTTTACAATTTGGTTGAAAGTGGAACACATTTAAGTGATTATAGAGAGTGGTTATAGGATTGTGTATAGGTTGGTGGTCCGTTTTGTTCTCTAACAGCTTCTGGAAATTTTCAGGTATAACTTTTTGTTTTTGGTAATATGAACCTTATACGATTGCTTGGGGACTCCACTTCTGGATCAAAAGATGTAGTGCGAGTTGTATGCCAGAGAACATTTGCTGCTGCAGCTGGTAAAGCTAAGAAGAGTGGGAAGGGAGGTGGAGTTCATGATGCACCATCAAAAGCATCGAGCCTGAGCAAAGAGATCAAATCCAGTACGGTCGTTGGTGCTAATGTTCTGAAAGATGGATTCGACCCTAAGATATTGCCTGATTCAGATTACCCTGAATGTCTCTGGCATCTGCTTGATAAGCGACCAGCGCTTAGTGAACTTAGAAGAAAGAACGTTGAGGCGCTTCCTTTTGAAGATCTTAAACGCTTTGTGAAGCTGGACACCCGAGCTAGAATCAAGGAGAACAATTCTATCAAGGCCAAGAACTGAGAGTCAGTAATGACTTGGAAGAAAAAATCATTCCTTTTGTTCAAACAATCTCTTCCTTTTTTCCTTGTTATAATTGGGCATATTTGGTTTTAATACCATGCTCTGTAAGGTGTGGAATGTCACCTGTTTGAGCAGCTTGCCTTTGAAATAAAAAGAATTGTGAGGCCATTACTTTTGTGCTTCATCTCACTCAACTGGTTTAACTTCTGTAGTTTATACTCTTGATTGGCTTTCATTAGTATATGCTTTATAACAATTTCCTCTCTACTCTTGGGAGAAGAAAAATGTGGTAAATACGGTTTCATCTCAATTCCTCTTAACATCTCTATTTTCTATTCTAAAGTCTATTCTTTGCTTCTCGTGATGGCTGCAAAAGTATACGCAGTCGAGATTTCAATCTTTGCCTCCTCCCAGTTTGTGCTTTTCCAGGTTCAGAAATATAACTCCTCGAGGTGTCTCTTTAGTTACCGCTGTCCTCTTATGTCAATGAGGTAAGCCAACCTTCTCTGCCCTGTTTGTGCGTTACATCTTCTGCGAACATAAAGAACAATGCAAAGAGGGTCACGATTGCTTGGGTAGCTACAGCGACGGACAAAAGTGATACAAAGAGACCTGCGAGTGAGAAGCAATATGGGTTTCGCTTACGCAGGCCATAACATGTCATTGTTTTGTTGAATGCGGCCTATCTAGGTTTATGCAATGCCAGAGTATGACATGATTGAGTCTTTAATGAGAATCCTACAAGAATTCTAAAGTCTGTTTGCTATACACTGTTCTTTCGTTGGTAGGTCGAGCAAGACTGTCTCTCATCTTCCAAAAGAAAAAGTAGCAGTCATGACTAGTTTACCTCTACAACATAATAGTTCGTATAATTAAGCCAAATATAACTCACCAAGAATGACAGACTTATAAAGCAAACCGACTCTAATATTAATATCCTACCCTGCAACTTGTAGAATTCCAAATTCTCAGAAATATCAAGAATCGAGAGAAGAGAAACTACCTATAAGTGTCGCAGAAAAGTTGTAACAGAAACAGAGACTGAAACATACACATGAGTTAAAACGTGCCTTTGCACATACTTTGTCATCCAGAATCAAGCCTATTATTATTATTATAAATTCCAAACGTACAATAGTTCAGAAAGAAGTTTCTAAAAGGATGAATCCCAATAATATAGAGGTAAGTAAGTTGGTATTATATATAGTACATGGAAGGAAGCCAAAACAAGTGATCATGACAAAAGCTATCTAATCTTCTTGTCTTGTCTTAGTTTGGTCTTCCTTTCTCTAAACCATTCTATCCACAGATTCCAAATCCAAAGAATACTAACAGTAATGGCAGTTCCGACAACGATGGCCCAAGAAACCCAGAGCCAATTAGGAATGACGCCGTTGGCTTCGCCTCGGGCGTAAGAAGCAACCATCTTCCCAAAGAACAAAGGTCCCAAGACTCCCCTAACGATACTGTAGAAGGCGTAAAAGGGAGGGGACAAGAGATGGTACACTTTGACGGCTAACCGAGACTCGGGATCGTTCTTCCTAGCGCCGGCGAGCGTCCAAGCGTTCTGGCACGCGCTGGTGACTTCGGCGAGGATCAAGAGGCCCAAGATGGCGCAGGCTCCGTGGAAGACGAGGAAGCGGCAGGTGAGGAAGACGAAGAGAGTGGCGAGGTGATGGCCGATGAAGAGGACGTCGCTAGGGTAGAAGACGACGTAGTGGAAGAGATCGGTTAGGAAGTAGGCGACGCTGAAATCGAGGACGGTGTTCTGAGCGGAGGTGTTGGCGGAGGAGAAGGAGAAGCGGGAAGGGGAGAAGAAGAGGGCGCGTGAGGCTAGGAAAACGGCGGGAGTGCCGTGGAAGATTGAAATCAGACAGCTCGAGGCTTCGGGACGGATTTGAGGTTTCCAATTGCGGAAGACGATGAAGTAAGCGATCAGGTAGATGACTGAGAACATGGAGAAGAAGAGCGGGAGGTCTGGAACGGAGATTTCTCCCACATGGATCGACATTGAGATCGGAATCTCAACCCTAGCTGAAACTGAAGATGTAGAATCTACACGAGACGGAATAATAACACAGAGATACTTTTTTTTCCAACCATAAAGATAAACTTGTGTATTGTCAATATCTATTTTGATCATTTAAATAGGAGATTCCATTATTTTAAACCCCCACAAAATTATAATAATCTATTAATAATCCTATCCACACTTTAAATTTATAAAGTCTCACAAGTTTAGCTTGGTATGAATATGATAAAACATCAAAATTAACAATAATAATGCTCTAAGCTACAATGTGAACTGGATTTTTCCACTGGAATAGTGATGATTCATTAAGGGCTAATTACATGTTCGAACAAATCAGTGCACAATCCATTTAGCATCAGATTCATAAAGAAACCATAATGAGGATCAAAATATTTATTTCAAAGCTTTATGATACTGACAAAATATGTGCTTGGTATATTAGCTGTCATTCTAAAACTGAATTAAGACTGAAGGAAGTGAATTTATGGTGACCTGTTTCTTCTAATTGCAGTATTCAAGCTGAAGAGCGATGATGGTTGGCCAGTTTACAATCAGACGCTTGCCATAACACTTGTGGAGTATGCTTCTGCGGTAAGCTAATGGCAGATACTACGTAGGGTAATCAAAAAGGCCCATAACAACTGTTAGCCTTACAGAATGCATTATTATAGTATCTCTAATATGGTCCAAGAGAAAAAGGAACAAGATGCGTAACACTTGTCCTCATGTTTTTCATTTATCGTTAGCAGCACTGTTATTATTAACACTAGTGGAGACTGGAGAAGAGAGATTACATTCATAAAGTGCAACAGATAGATGAATGTATGCATTTCATATGTCTGATTTGGCAGAAATCTTCAATTGGGCGTGTGAAAGATGCAATAGTTTGACAAAGGTATAAGTGTATAACACATGTTTAGGCAAATCACTGTTTGAAGCCACAGTATGTAAAATGCTAATCGCTCCAGTTGGGAATGCCGATTTTGCAACTTGTTAACCTTTGCTTTTGCCCAACACTTTCCGGGTCACGCATGACCAAGATATAGGGCAAGCAGTCGATGTGATTAACAACCTCACACTGTCATTCACATCTCTTTCATGTTTTCCAAAGTTACAATTTTTAAAAAATATTTTCAATCAATCAACTGCCTAGGTAATTGCTTCATTCTCTTTCCTTAACTCGTACTAAGTTTTTGCTCTTCAAAAAGACAAAAAGAAGAGAAGAAGAAGAAGAATTAAAATCTTGTTTGCAATGGCTCTGCGGGGAGATGAGCCTGAGCTTATGAACAGAAGAGAATGGGATCGAGAGCTCGAGGATTAATCCACGAAACCCGACTTCTAGAAGGTTCTCTGCTTCATACGTTGGAAGCTTCCGAGAAGATCATCACAAGAACAAACTTTAACAACACCTCTAGTGGTGCTTCTTCTCCTGACTACACTCTCAAAGGTTAAAGCTTTGCCAATCTCTCTCTATCTTAATGTGTTTTATGAATGATTTCTTCTGAAAATGTTTAATTTTCATGTCTTGATAACAAAAGAGATTGACCCATCAAACATATCCATTCAACAATGCAATCTAGGGTAAGTTTTCACCAACAATAAAATCGTTAATTAACTCGAATCACAAGAAACGGAACAAAGGAGTGAGTGTTCAAAAACAAAGCAAGCTTTACAAACAAAGATAATCTTCAATAACAGAGAATGGTTAACACAAGAAGGGTGCAGTGTAGAATTAGAAGTGGAACTAAGCAGAGAAGTATATCTACAATCGATTGTCTAGAGAAGTTCATATGGAGTGTATCTTCCAAAACACAACCTGCAAGATCCTACAGAAACTTGACCGCCATGTCTGCTCCTCTTCACTTCCCTAATCAAAATCCATTAATGAAGAGTGGTCAAAACAAACCCAATAATAATCCTAACGTTAATAATCATTCAAGAGGATCTTTATGCTAAGCTATCATTTAAAAAAAAAAAGGTAAGCTTACAACAAACCAACAACGCAATTTAAGATTACCTTATGCCTAATCTTCTCTTACAGTTCTTCCCTGCATAAAGGACATTTAATACGCCTACGATTGTTGTTATCTTCCCATATCCAACTATAGAAACATCTCTTGTGAAAGAGATGTTGACACATATGTAAAGCAAGAATATCGTGATTAGGAATTTCATTGATATCCTCATGACAAATACCACACATGTGTTGGGTATCAATCTGAGTAGGTAAATTTTGGCGCCAATCTAACTGTTCCCAATTAGAATCCTCTCTCCTAATAGATTCAATACCATATGCTTCGACACCTTGGAACACAAAAGGGACGCCGCCTTCGAAAACAGAGTCACCGATACATGCCGAGAACTGTGCAGCAACATTATTCCACGTCGAAAAAATGTTACTAAAAGAAGAAGGTATGATTCTCTGATCCCTTGAGGGTTCACATACAGAAATGGATTGACGGAAATGGTGCCGGCTACGTAGAGCAATCCGCGATAATGTCGAGTTAAAATGGTAAAAGGGTCCGAATTCTTTCGTGAACTTAACAAGAACATCCTCTCCAGCTATCGGACGGTAGATGGTTCTTTGGAACAGTCGTCCACTCGCATGGAAAGCGGGTGCTACAATATTCTCAGGAGTAGTGAGACTAGTTTGATAAAACTCCACAATAGCTCTTGTTTCAATTGCTCGGTCGTCCATGAATGCTGCACAGGAAAAAGATAGAGATACGTTAAGCCTTTGTTTGCAAACAGATTTTGACTATCTGTTTTTGTTTTTCCATTAAAAACTACTTTATTAGGGTTTCTCGATCTATGATCTCCGGTCCCCTTTGATACGCCAATCAATAGACAGAAAACATATGAAAACTTTAACGGAAGTAATTAACGAGAAGAACATTATCTATAAAACTAAAAGTTCCGTTCCGTAAACTCTCTTGGAGTCGAGCTAAACAAGTAAAGTAAACAATTCAGAAGAGGAAACCGCCGTGGCAGCGTCATACGGTATGACTCATACCTGAATGTCTCCGCCGCAATGATCTTGTTTCAGCAGCAACTAGAAAACTCTACTCTTTGCCGAGGCGAAATGACTAATCTCTCTCTCTCTCTCTCTCTCTAAGTTCTCTCGCTGTATAGTTCTCTCTCTCGTTGTGTAGTTTCAAAGTTTTCTTAGTTGATAGTTAATTTCGACGTCCGCGCACGTCATCTATAGTTAATGTATTACATTCTTAGCAAGGAAAAGTGAGAGACCGAGTACCAGGGTTAATCGAACGGCTCTGGCGTACATTGATTCTCGCGTTCCTCACTTTTTCTTTTTCATTATTGTCCTTTTTTGACGTGTGAAAGTGAGGGGGTGATCGTACGTAAACTATCCATCCTCATAAATTTTTGTTTTGTTTTGAATTTATTGTCCTTTCTTCTGGTGAATAAATGTTTGTGTTTCTATAATCACTGCTACATCTCTCTCGAAAAGCAATCGAACCAAAAGCTTTTTTTTGTATGTGTGTGGTGCATTATATAATTAAGGGACAATTTAGTGAGTAACCAAAATTAGATTTATAACTAAGATTATAACACCCATATTTTGGTAATTAACTATATAACAGATATTGCATATTTTTGACTATTTTGACCTTAATTCTAGCCATGCAAGTTGGTAAGAGCAAAATAATACAACATATATTTCTATGGTAATATATACTTAAAGAATATAACATCCTATTTCGATAATTGACTATATAACAAATATTGCATATTTGTGACCTTTTTTAACCTTAATTCTAGTTTATGCAAGTTCGTAATTGAGCAAAGTAATACAACTTATATAATTTCTGTAATAATTCATTTTGTAATAATTCTAAACAAAACAGGCTTGTAAATTTCAAAATTTTAATACAGCATCATGCAAATGTATGCATAAATGTTAAATATACAAAGAAATTATACGGATGGTTTAACATAATGTATATTCGCTACTGTTTTTTTCTTTTCTTTAAATTGTGTTAATATCCAAATTTAAATCGTTATATAAATACTCTTATAATTAATGACAAAACATTAGAAATATGGTTATGATTCATAACATTATAATAAATCATCAAAAGTAGCGACTTCGATACTAATCCTCGTATGGCTGGTGTGGAGACATCTGGTAAGATGAAGAAGCTCCGTTGTTCTCACTGGTGCTTGAACCACCAACCTCTGCGCCAATTCTCTGCGGGTCCTGGAAGGGGAAACCACAAACGAGCGCATGCCTCCTCTCAGACTCTGGGTTCCATCCAGGGAGTGGTATAACTGGTGTTGTTCTTGGAGGCGATTGAT